>JAQGAU010002123.1:0-16550 GCA_034698045.1 Paramacrobiotus richtersi
GAGTTAATGTCATGCATGTCGATGCATGGCACCTGCTGGACCGAAATGGCCAGAGGAATAAACTTGTCTTGTCTTGCATGGCCCTAACAAGCAAGAGACCCGATGGGGCATATTCGCAAAAAAAAGACTGAACCCAGTACATACATATGTTGTGCTAATTTGCTGATTACATTGTATTTTTTCCCAAGGGAAGGCTATGAACAGTAAATAACTAAGGCTAGACTCCGGTCCTTTGGGAGGTGTTTCGCGAAAGAGCGCCATTGCATAGGTGAAAACCAGAGACAGAACCCATACAATCCTTTTGAAAGTGAAAAAATGGATCTCCATTGTCCTTTTGTCCGTTTGTGCGCGCAATAAGCGGTAGCTCCGAAATACGGTCAAAAAGTTTGAACAGAGATGCCGCTTTGAAAATCCACGTTTCCATCCGATTTGTTAAAACGATAAATTAATAAATGCGCATAAATGAGTTGATTATTCTGACCCAGTTTCAGCCAAAACGAACCGGTGTGAAATTTTAAAATTAATTTTAAACTTTTTGAAATTCATTTTAAAATTTCACACCGGTCCGTTCCGGCTGAAACTGGTTTAGAATGATCGTCTCATTTATGCGCATTTGTTGATATATCGTTTAACCAAATTGGATAGAAACGTGGATTTTGAATGCGGAATCTCTGTTTAAACTTTTTGACTGTATTGTGGAACAACCGCTCATTGTGCGCACAAACGGACAAAAGAACAATGGTTTCTCATCTTTTCACTTTTGAAACCATTATGTAAGTGTTGTCCGTTGTTTACACCCGTGCAGTGGCAACGTCAACAGCAAAACTATCGGTTTAACCGGATAGAATTTTTGAGGTTATTGACTGTTAACATGCCGGCCATGAGACTGGATTGATATGGCTCATCAGCTGAGCGTGTCATCTTATTGGCAGCTACAGTACAGATACAGTTGATAACTTCAAAAATTCATAATTATTAACCGATCATAGCCTCCCTTTGGGAAAAAATATCATGTAATCAGCAAATTTAGCACAACATATTCCGGGTTCACTCTCCTGTTTTTGCAGACATGTCCCCTCGGGTCTCTTACATGTAAGATCGTATGGCGTGGGTTCGATTCCCACCCTGAGTACTTTTATATTAATTTCTTTTCAAAAATCAACCAAAAAACTAAAAAATTATATAATATCCAAACATTTCTAATAGCCAGTCATGAGGACTTAATTGGCCTGTTGTAAGTGCCTTTACTAATTGGCTTTGGCTACTGCACTGAAGTAATAATAAATAATAATAATACCGATGCAACGAAGATCAGTGCTTCCGTGCCCTAAGGCGCGACACGGCGTTAAACTGTGGGTACAGTGTTATTATGATAAAATATCGAATTACCAAACATTATCCACTGACAGCAAATAGGTACTGCATACTTGAATAGAGTTGAAATATTGTAGGTTCACTGCATATAACGACGTTTGTCTTACTCAGATTCAGCATTATAATGTGAACCGAGGTGTACATCTTTACTATCCGTAGCATTTTCTATCGGAATATTTTTCTGCAGAAATTAAATGCACTGTACCCATACTTGTCGAGCTTTATTGACGATGACAGATTTTTTGATCAATAGTGGATGAATGTTTGCTAAAATGTGGAATGCATCGAAAGAAGGAGTAAGTATAGAAAATCTTTAAAATCACAATAAAAGTGTATAGGCTTCATGGCAGTATTACGATGATCGAGTTTTTGTTAATTAAGCGATTAAAGCCAACTAAAAATCCAGACAAAATGTGTGCTTACCGGTACATGTAATATGTACATATACAGAAAAAAAAAATCTGCAGACGAACCCAGCGCGAAAATTTTGCCAGCGGTTTTTTGTTTTAAAACAGCGTAATTTTCACAGGTATTCAGCTAACAGTAGTAAGGCGCGAGGCGTTCGTACAGCATCTAACAACAGCAAATTCCCTGTCTGATAATTTTAGGATGTTTTGTACAGATAAGTCTCACCTTTAAGTTAGACATTTTCCGTAAGGTCGCGAGAACGGAAACTCGTTTGACTCGATGTCGATGATCTAAAACCACGGGAATACTTTTCCTTTCAGCGAATAGCTTCCAATTTAGATCCCAAACAGAATAGAACCTCTTTTTATCAGGATTTTTCATCAGTCCATGTAATTAGAGTGTTTCACAGTAAAAAAAGCACATGCACATTCAGTTCAGTGACTTTAACTTGCGGATCACACAGAATATTGGTTAGAACACGGCGCACTGCCAACTCATTTGTAGTAAGTATATTACACAAATTTCTTGTGATTTTTGTTAACGCGATCTACAAGCAGCTGCTAAAGCGGAACAATAGTGCCTGAAGGAACAAGCATACTTTACGAGCCTTGCAGCATTTTGCAGTCATTCTAATGTTTTGGTTCTTGCTCGACGTACAGTAGTGAGCGTTCGTTGGATTGGTTGGCCCGCCTACTCGCCTACCGTATTGTACATTCACAATAACACTTTCACTTTAAATCTGGCTTACACAAGCGCACTAGATGTAGCAGTCTGATTTCTACATTTTACAATATACTTACAACAATAACATTTACAAATCATATATGCCGCGAAGTGAATAATGTGGCGGAAATGCCGAAAGCGTAATGTGACCTACCTGGAACAGTTGGTTGATTTTAAAGTTAACTGGCTCAGAAAACATTGCTTTTCGGTATTCAGTGCCATGCAGTTTGGTCCAGGTGCTAAGATGTTCCAGAACGCGCCCGGGAAGAACAGACTGATTTACCGTCTGGTACGCCGTGGTTTAAGGCTAGTATCCGGTCATTTCGGACCTTTCACGGGCGATTTTTTTGCGTAACTCACGTATACGCTACAAAACGCTGCTATGTGGGTTCTAATACACAGATGATTGGTCTACAACTGCGAAAAAACGGTTTGTGCGCTCAGCTGCCGGTTCAGTCACTAGACCGGCAAAAAGTTTAAAGAGAAATGTGCATCTGAAAAAGCTCATTTTGATCCAGTTTGAATAAGGATTGGTTCATTACACGTTTCTTTGAATAACTATCATTATGACGTCAAAAAAACCATAAAAATATTTTTTTTAAATTTGTACGAATTTTTCAAAATATTTGAAACGCTATAACTTTTTTACCGGGTAACCAAGGCGGACCATTTTGGTTCAGAATGCGTACAATCGCTGGCTGCGTTTTGTCAGGTGTCAAGATTTCAAATTGGAACAAACTACGCTTTTTAAAGCTGCAAATTGTGATCTGCGACATTACGGAGAAAACTGACTTTTTCTGCAATGTGCCGGTTAGGCAATAGCACAAGAAGCAATGCAGTGTAGCTGCCGCGAATCCTGTTCCAGATCAGGGCATGCGATCAAGCCGTCTGTGTGAACAGCACAGCTACCCTGAATCACAGCGCGCCTCTCTGAGCCCCTTTCCACATACGGAAAGGGGCTCAGAGACCATTCAGTCTCGCTATACCTGCACCGTCGATCTCAGTCTGACTCTGGCTGAAATTCCATTTCTTTGCGTCTACCGCTTCCTGCATTCTTACCTGACCGGCTCAGCCGATGCGCTTTACTGCAGTCAGTGGTCAAATAAATGCATGTCCTCACGTCAAGCGGCCATCCATTCTCAGACACCTGTACAGCGATTCTCATACGCAGCAGCCACATATAAGTTTATCGAGTCAGTTTAGCCTGCTACACTTTCAAATTTTTTGTGATTTTTTGCAGATGTCGTATTTTTTCGATAAATACATGTTTAAATAGAAGACAGAACGCTCTACCAGCTACAGGAACTCAGATTGTATGAATTAACAACCGGAAACTCCCCTTAAACAGGAGCATCAGAACGGTTGGTAGGTAATAACAGCAACTACGTATATACAGTAAAACAATTTCAACTCAAATTTTAACAACGGAACCTTAAACCAAACCTTAATCTTAAACTTGAGCCTTAAACCTTAAACGGAACCTTTAGGTATATTTTTAACTCTAATTTTAACAACGGAACCATCCTAGGCCCCATATTCAAAAAATTCCGGAAACATTTAACGGAGCGGCAACCCCAGGTACAATGGCGGCACCTAGAGTCCAGTTCGCTGAGCAACCTGTCCAAGCGTGAGAACGCCATGGTTTCGCAGTCGTCGTAGGATCGTTGCCGTGCACATCGTTTGTGTCGCCGGCCAAGTGCGCAGCTGACCCTCATGTGGCGTTTGCCTCCAAGACTCCAACGTATCGCTTTGGCAATCTGAACAGCAGGCGGTAGAATTAAGGCCACATGCCGTAAAGTAGGCTGTGATTTTGGCAGTCTCGTTAGGTATTTTGTCTGAAGCTTCCGTAATTAGTCCACTCTGCTTGGAAATGCTACAGCAGCGACATGACAATCTGTAGAGTAACTTTAATGATCGTCATTTCGCTGTTTCTTAGCACAAGAACAGCGACTGCAAGAAAAAGCACCACATTTTATGGGAGTCGCTCATATTCTGCAGCAAATGGACGCACGCTACAATGGCGATTGCAAGCATGTGGGTCACCGGTAATGCTGCTGAGCTACTCCGAGATCTAGCCAAAAGTACTCAGAGTTGCGCAAAGTGTGGAGCAATTGCGAACCGCAGCTATATATTTCAGCTTGAGAAGCATAGGGCTGGTGCAGATGCCAAAGCTTATGTTGGAAAAGGGTATGAGTCTGTGACACTGATATATATTCGGAATATTAGTAATATTCCCCAGGGTCCTGGGTGTCCGAAGTGCTGGCTTAACTCGGTAGAGGTCGAGGGTAAACGCGTTTGCCACTCGAACCCGAAAACCCATGACACAGGTTAGCTTCATAGTCGGTGTCCGGTTTTCGCCAATGGCTAGATCCGCACACCACAACCTTTTTTGGACGCTGTATTTCTCGCGTTCTACCGTATTGCGTCAGTACTCTCGCGGTAATCTCTCCATTCCTTGGTTTGTTTTTCTGTAGTTTATTTTGATTGTACAGCAGCTTTCCAGTGCAAAAGCGACTGAGAAGATACCTGGGCTCTGGTAGTTTCTAAACTTGCTGATCTATTCGTGGCTGAATTTAACATCGCGAACTATGGTGATCTGTTCATTGGCTTCTACTGGTAGCTCGCAAACGCGCTTACTGGGCCCTGTAAATAGTGTGAGGTCCGTTAAATGGGCCAACCCCATTCACCGGTGGTTTTTTGCCGGTAACTGCCGCACATGCAGTACTTAAAAGTACCGCATTCATACAGCTAGATAAGGATCTTGCAGCGCGCCTGTTGTAGTAGGAAAGGCGGCAACTTGAAAACCTTACAAGGAACTTGAAAAATCAGCACATGTATTAAGCAGCTACGGGATGGGCCCGTTACAGGTTTCGCACAGGGCCCCGTAAGCGCATTTGCGAGATACGGTTGTTCATAACCAGGCCGTCAGATGATCATGAGCTGTGTTTCGATTGGATGGCTGTGAACATTCATGCACTAAAGAAATCAGTCTCGGTTGCAAACCGGTCTCAGTAGTTAGAAACAATAAATACAGCCTGCATGCGAAATAAATTCAGCATTAACTGGCGTTGTCTGCTTGTTTTTTCCGTCCAGATATGTGCACTTGCCACTTAGCAGTCTTAGCTGCACGTGTTTCAACGCCCACGTGAATCAGCTCACGCTGCTCGCAAAATGCAGCCTCATTTATTCCGATTTTTTGCCTTGTTGTTTATCATGTACCAGCCATCATCGTCGATACCATTTGATCGCCAACCCTCGGTGCTTCAGACCTTCCAATTGGACAGATCCTTCCGACGTGTCCAACGTGCTATTGGTTGGAGCTCGTCATACCTCGACATCTCGGACTTTACGCCTCCGCCTTTCCTTCCAAGAACCACAACAACGCCCCAGCCGGATGAAGAAGGTTTCTGGATTGCTTAATTTCTTGCACTGTATGTCGGTACGCACACTTTTGCGGCACGTATCGGAAATATTTTCTCAACTGGTGGACCTTAATACTATGAGAGAGCGCAGTGTAGTCAGGACTACCGTGAACTCGGCAATACAGTGAATTATTAGCACTGTATGCTAGTTTTTTTGAAACATGCATTTATTGAGCAACGCGTGATGTATTATTAACTATAACAGTCTGATCTTTAACCAGCACTGTAACGTACGTCGGTAATTATGTACATTCTGAACTATGAAGATTGGCTGCGAAACTACACAGCTCGCCAGTGCACGTTGTCTCCCTCACGCTTCGGAAATAGCGCTCGAGGCACAAATAAAGAGTTTCAACGAGAAAATGTTCGTGCTGCACCTATTAACGACATCAAATTCATCCGCATACAAAATGGTACCAAAGTCCTATAACACAGAAAAAAAGCAGACTGGATTCACGATAATATAATGGATGATTCTAGATGCTCCGGTGCAAGATAGCCAATGCCAGATCGGGAGTACGACCCCAATGCCAGATGAGGGATTCTGGGCACCGTAATAATACGTTTTTCCGTCGATATTTGTTTAATGTTCATCTTGGTGTGGTGTAGTGTGTGTGATCAGGCTGTAATACGTCTGTGTTTTTGGTTCTTCAGTAATTTGGTTGATTATACCAATGTTTCCACATTCCATGAAGCACCGGAATCACCAAGACTGTGGGTGTTGTGTAACATTTGAAATTATGTACACTTTTCAGATTTAAATGTGCCGAGTTAGTGCATTTCTCATGGTATTTACCGAATTACAGACGTACACTGTTCATCACCAACACCCATCCAGAATTAACAGAAATATCGATTATGAAGTAAAGCAGTTGATGATGGCACGAGTCACGTGCCGGTAGTATGGAACATCAACTTTATTGAAAGCAAAACTTAAGTATACGGTTTACCAAATCAACAAGTAAAAAACTGGTACCTGCCTCATAATGCCTGAGAACTGAGAAGTAATAAATCCAAACAGAACACTAACCGCAGGTGCAGCAACAAGCACTGAAACGCACACACAATCATCGATCTTAACAAGCAGAGCACATCCCTTACCGACAATCAACACTTCACCAACACTTGGAGCTGTTACCGGCCACTGACGGAGTGGACCCCGGGAACATGGTCCGGGAGATTTGCGGTGGTCACCACAAAGATACAAGAGTTGTTACAACAGCAAAAGCGCTCACTGCCAATGTCACGTATCTAACGCAACAGGATGTAAGTAAGGAACAACTAAGATCTGCAGACATATAAAACGTTGGGATTTCAAAAATCCGCACTAACGTCCGCGACCAGCGCCAGGTCCAGATAGCACGGGCGTAATGCTTGATATGCGGTCTGTTCTCGGCGTTCCGTGACTATCATCAGATATCGTCGTGCTTACGCTCAGTAGCCTGTCTCTGTTGAAAGATTCATCCGTTGCGGATAAAGGATTTTGTGGATCGAGAAGGAAATCAAAGGTGGTGTTTTTCAGCTTCTTTGACGACTCATCAGTGTGAATCAGTGTTAGCGGAATATCTTTTCCTTTCGTCTCCAACGATATCACCGTATCTGTACTTCCTGATCGCTCCGATTTAGTGGGTAGGTCCGTTAATGCCGATTTACCAGATACAGCCGTCGTTACCGGCTTTTGTTTCTTCGGTTTCGGACGTGTTGCTTTCTCGCGGCCAGTATATGCGACGACCGATTCGGCAATCATTCTCCAGTGCTTCTTGGCCCAATTTGGACAGAATATTGGCCCACAGACCCGGGTAAACTCCGCTCTGTACTTTTTGCTGACGACAAGGTACAACAAAAAATTGGCGGAATAGTTTATAAACATGATACCTTGGCAGATGGGCGTGGGGAACGATCTAGCAGTTGTTTCGAAGCTATACGTGTGGAGTTTATCCGCAAGCATTAAACACTGGTAGACTATACTCGGGAACCAGCAGATTACGTAGAGCGCCACACTCGCGACGAGGATGAGATTACTGTTGCGGTACTTGCGGTCCGAGTTGGCCAGTTGAGCTGATCGTTGTTTGCCAATGGCCGATCTTTGCTGTCGCTTAATGAGGACAATGAGCCAGACATTCATCAGGAGTAAGCCGAAGAATTTGAACAGGATCATCGACAGCTAATAAAATAATCTGCTCTAGTAGCTAATCACGCTAGTAGACGTTCACAAATAGCAATAACAGCGGCTACCTCGGCAGGAAGCTGAATAAGTTGCCATTGCAAAACCCAGTGCGGCATATAGTCATCGCTCTTGAAACCGTTTTTGACGATGTTTCTGAAGTAGAGCTCCACAAAGTTATAAACAGTAAATGCGCCAGCCAGGGGAAACAAAATCATAACGAAAATACGCGCCGTACGTCCTTCGTGGAGCCATTTAACACCAAACGGTCTGATGACAGCTACCAGGCGTTCAATGGAAAACACAAGCAACACCCTGAAAAAAAATAAGAAATCGGTAATGAAAGATGTTACAAAATACAAATGAATGCATCATGGCGTTGGCAGGTGAATCAATACGGTAAGCCTTGGAACAACTCACTCTTCTTACCAATCACAAAACTGGATGCTCCATTCCTGCCCCCAGGTCGTGTATGGCCTCACAACATTGGTGGCGTTCTTATTGTGCGCGGTTTTGTAAGGGAGTTGTAAAGAGACACTAGTGTTCCACGCGAAAAGGGGGACCCCGAACCAGCTGTCGACAAATAATGGCATCGGATCATACACACAGGAATAAGCTTTTGTAAAGTACAGCGACTGCATGTCCGTAACAGACGAAAATATAATTACTGATGATTTACGGGTCTTGTACTTTAACTATAGTAATTGCAGAAGCACCATCTCGATGGTCCCGACCAACCGATGCACATACCTGTAAGTTACAGACTGTTACCCTTTGCCGATTCGAACTTTTTGTTCATGCGTCGGCACAAAGTTTCCAGTCTTACGTGCTAAAAAATGGTAATGGTAAAAAATTGGTATATAACGCCTGAACGCCTATCAATTATCACGATATTATGATAAAAGCGTCAGCACATTGAAACGATGATCCAGAGTCTTATTGTTTAACATTTTAGCAACATTTCCAAAGCTCCCATTTAGTAATCAAAATTTCGAAATCCCTTTGTAAGGCGCGCCTTTCGCACGTACTTACGTCGGTGTACGGGTTTGGACTTTGGATCCTGTTGTACAGTGCGACACTATGAGTGCTGAACTTGAAAGGCAGAGCAAACGATCGCTTTAACTCTTTGGCACCGGACTGGGTCAGGCTGACACATGGCAATTAAAAATGAAATCCATAGTAGCCACAAGTTGAAATTAAGTTAATCTTTTCCGTGGTATGCTTTCTCCACATAATACAGAACATTTTGATGAATTTTGTAAAAAAATCGGAGTGATCCTGCTCCCGGAAATCAAATGTGTCATTTTGACCCACGTTTGACCGGAAATGACGTTTTAACCGGTAATACTGCTTTCAGACTGTAACAGCGTATAAAAAGAATTCCGACCTGTGCTGCGATGTTTGGCCTGTCATTTCTCAAAGCCAGAAAATTTTTTTGCCTTCTGCAGCCGAAGTAAAAAAATGATTAGAGAACGGTGGCAGAGATGCCGGAACTGTTTGTCTTACGGAGAGGAAAATCCTGTTTCACGATTTTATGGTTGCTCTGTCCAGTTCATTTCTCTCTGTTCCCTTCTGGCTTTATCAGTGACCGGACTGCTGCATTTGCTAAGACAGACCAATGGGCACCGCTTGTGTCAGTCTGACCCAGTCCGGTCTTACCGGTTGAAAATATGTCCGGTGCCAAAGAGTTAAATAAAAACATTTTACAATCTCATGCAACCGAAAAACGTTTAAAATTATCGAATAAGAACAATCTTCCGCACCCTAAATATATTACTGTTTCCCCGGTGAGGTTTCTTTTATGACGTTGACCTTGAGGTTTACGTTATCGACAGGTTTTAAGTTTTACTGTAGTTGCTGCATAGCGTGAGAACCACTTACAGTAATATGAGATCTGCAGTAGCCATAGCCATCATATAATAGGTTGTTGTTGTCTTTTTCTTGGCCGATCCCAGCACCACAAGATTCAAAACGTTCCCAATGGTACACAGTGCTAATAGTATGGGATATAGGATGACCATGAACCAATAAGCTTCCCCGATTTGTTTGATGCTCCAGACACCCGATCCGGGAACATCTTTCCGCCAGGCTTCAGAAGGATCAACAGTTGTTAATTTGACCGATTTGTTGGCTGCCTTGACCACCGACGCCAGCGTGGTGTTAAGCCATACTGCTGTGCCGGAAGCGGCAGAATGCATGAGGGTGCTGTTAATGGTCGTCACGTTCATCGCAGTGTTGCTGGTGGTTGACGCCTGGTTGGTTGCCTTCGCGGCATGAATTGAATTTGGGTACTTCCGTATCTCTGTCGCGGATGGTCGTGATGGCTACCTTTCATCCGACAGTATCGATTGGGATTCACTAGAAACAACAGAGTCAAAAATATAAGGGCACTTAGCTTCTTTTGCGTAGTTGCGATAAGTAGTTATATTCATTACCTGTAGTTATCTTCTGTATCTTTCTGACTTGTATTATATTAATATGGGTAACAATATCCACACTTTATATCCACGGGATGCTTTCTCCACACAAGAAGCAACATTTTAATGAATTTGTTTTAAAAATTAGCAGGACCCTGATCCCCATTTTGCTTGTTGCTTGTGTGCCCGTTCGGGCAATGCCTTCGATCCAGCTGTTTTCTATATTTGAGGCGCAACTTTGGTAATGCTTTACTTTTCCAATACAGTTTCCCAGTGGTACGACTAAATATAGCGCATAACCAAATACATTATACACATATGTACGAATTTATAAATATAACTGCAGATATGTTGATTGTCCAACAAAAGACCGACAAAATATTCCCAAAAAACTCCAGTAAACAAAACGCCCCACATGCAGCGAACGAAGACATTACCGAATGCCTTAAAACACTGCCAAAACGTTGAGCCAGACTAGGCAGTCGAAGCGGAAAACATTTCCATGTTTACGAATTTGGTGCTAAATCCGGCGGAAAGAGTCAGAGCTAAACCAATTATTAACCACTAAAAATGAATGATTGCATGGTTATTTAAATTTCTGTTGACAAAACAGCTTAATAAGCCACCTGATTAGATCAAAGGAACCAAAATAGGACGTTCTTGATAAAAGAAAGAAAAAACACCAATCGGGACGGGAAAGAAAAAACAGCAATCGGGACAAGAGAAAGTTCACATTCCGGGAGATGTCAGACAACCCTAACACTAACTAAATTTTACGGGTTACGGATATGATTTCTAACTGGAACTGCAATTAAAGGCTGTTTAGTTGGATAACATCAGTTTTTGTAATGTAAAGTACTGCCGGTTTTTTACAGCGATCAGCTCGTGCCCTTAGGCTCTTATAATTACATACTGCTTACCCATCGTGAAACGACAAAAACTTTGCTTTGCAGAGATTAATACGGATACATACAAATTTCTCCAACCTGACATGCAAAAATCTGCCGATATAACGGAAATCAGTGTTTCCGTGCCCTGAAGCGTGACACGTCGTTAAACTGTGTGCGGAAAGCGTTATTACGAAAAACATTTAGAACCGGTATCCAAAAGACGCGTTTAGTCCACGACAGAGGATATACTAATATTGAGAACGAGGAGGATGTTTCACTTTAAATCGAATGGCAACGCTTCTCTTGCTCTGATTCAGCTTTTCATGAAAGCGGGGCCTTCATACCATCCATAACGTTAGCATTTTATTTTATTTGTTTAGCATTTTATGTCAGCAAACTTACGGCTTTACTTTTGCATGTACAGCAGATAAATGCTCGCGTATTCGTATTGCTTTCAATGACATTGATTAATTTTTTTTATTGGAGTCAGTGGATGAATGTGTTTGTTAAAATATGGTATACATCGAAGCCAGATGGGGCTTATACTTTTATCCCAATAAAATATTGAAATTTCAAAACAATAATTTTCTTCTATTTATGCGAAAAAGCCAGCTAGAATCCAAAAGCAATTTGTGATTAGATACAATCTGCAGACGAATTTAGAGCAGAATAACAGTTTTCTGCATGACGAATCGGTGGTTAATTCATTCACAACTTCCTTGCCTTGAAATAGTGAATACTAGTCGACAGTGCGCACATATATCCTCAGCTAGACCATACTGTGAGACATGTTGGTACAACATCAATCAACAGCAAATGCATTTTCTGATATGTTTTAAAATTTGCAGAACAGATAGGTCTCACCTCTGTGTTAGGAAGGTTCCGTATTGATGAGAAAGAAAACACGTTTGACTCGATGAGATGAATCACAGGAATCTTGTATCCCCTTCCAGCGCACAGCTAGTTTCCAGTATATTTCCCAAACAGAACCTCTTTTCATTAAGAATATCATCAATAATTACGGCATTCCATTTTCACATTGAAAGGAGCAAGAATATTCCAGAAGTGACTTCGATCTGCGAATCACAGGGAAAATTGATACACGGCCCACTGCCAACCCATTTGTGGTAAGTATATGACAGAAATTGCATGTGATTTCTGTAAAAACAATCTACAAGCAGAGAGAGCATCGCCGGAAGATATAAGCATGCTTTATCAACCTTGCAGCTTTTCCGCACGTCATTTTCTTTCGGTTCTTTTTCGACGTACAGTACTATGTGTTCTTATGATAGCTGCCTCGCTTACTCGCATTAGTCGAATACCGTATTGTACATCCGCCATAACATTCTCTTGTTGAAATATATCGGCTGTTATAAGCGCCTGCGCGGTGCAGCAGTTTAGCTTCACACGGTTTAGACTTTAAAGTACCAACGTTTCACAAATTTAATCGTGTATGCAGCGAAGTGAACGTATGTGGCTTTTGATGCCCGAGGCATGACGCTATTACCTCATATACCTAGAACAATATGCAGTTGTATAAGTTTAAAGCTCCCAGTCACAGGAAACGTGGCATTGCCCGGTGTCCACTACAATGCAAACCGACTGGTAACAGTGGTAAACCGCTCTAGAATTTGAATGCGCCGCGACGAACATGATGATTGGACTGTCACAAATTGGCATAACGCCATTAAAAATGATTTTATAGCGTTAAAAAATGATCTTCCTGTATGTCGTGCATTTACTGATACGTGTTCACTTGTTCTGTCTACTTCCCTTAACTTTATCTAGCCCTGACCTTGAGAGGGGCTCTCACATGCAATTATACCAGGTCTGAAAAATCTTCCGATGTGAATTCATTCTTAGAGCGAGCTAACTACAGATAATAACCTCTTTCTTACGAACGACTTTCCCATTGATTGTTGAATAAACGTGATGAGTGCGACCTTCATGTGTATTTCTAATTCTCCTGCATAAGCCACGCAACGTTGTGCTACCACCGTAACAGCCGATACCATCCTGGTGCGCTTAACAGCAACCCAGTTTAAAAGCATCTCAATCCTTGTTTCAACACCCAGAGAAGCCACAAGCTTAAATAACAAAAATCTTTGCAGGGGGATGCTTTAGTCATATAATAAACAACATTTTAGTGAATTTGTTTTAAAAATTAGCAGGACCCTGATCCCCGTTTTGCTTGTTGCTTGTGTCCCTGTTTAGGCAGTTACGTATTATCCAGGAACACATTTTGGAAAGGTTGTTTTTTCCTTGAGGCTGCAGCAGTTTACACCTTGCGTCGTCGTTATAGATCGCATCATCTCCGGAAGCGCTTATAGATCTCCCTTATCGCATATAGATCTCCGGAAGCTATCGTTTCACTGGAATTCCAGGTGTCGGTGGTGTGTTAACGGTCATCGATCGTGCCATTAGCCATGATGCAGCCAGTAACACCTGCAAAACGAATTAAATCAAATCCTAATAATCCAGTAGTCTGTTAACTGAATTCGATAAGTAAGGTTGGTTAGTCACATAACATAGCGCAGTTACAGAAAGGCATCCGTGTAAAGGTCTGCGCTACATATAATATGGCGTACGGCTAAGATCAAAACTTTTCAGATTGACAGAGCTCACTTAGCATACTTACAATTCTTAGATCGGTGGAGTTCACTTACAAGTAAGAGACCCGAGGGGGATAGTCGCAAAACTATGAGACTGAACCCAATATATTGTGCTGAATTTGCTGATTTTATGGTATTTTTTCCCTATGAACGGTGAATAATTATGGATTTTTAAACTGTCAACATAGCTGCCAATGAGATGACACGCCTAGCTGATGATTCATATCAATCCAGTCTTATATCCCGGCATGCTAACGGTTAATAACTTAAAAAAACTGCGGGACGGGAACGATTTTACAGTAATCGTTCCCGTCTTGCTATCTACCTCTGGCCTTGGCAGGCTTGGACGGTGGAGTGCAAGCAAAGGTCACCATGAGAGCGCGGGGGTTGCACTCGCTCTTTCGAGAGGGATCTTTGACCTAGAAGGAACAGGTACTTCGCCTGCAAACTCCGTTGCGCAGCTGGCTAAGGGCATCTGTGTTCGGGCAGGCGGACACTTCCTCGTCGTCCCCGGGCGTCTGCCGGTACTAGGCGCGCGCCCTTCGGACTGGCCAGCTGTTATGGCCCTTAACCGTTGACGACCTTTCCATTCTTTTGATTAGGACAACATGTTTTAACAGTGGGACATGTGACGACGTATGAAACATGCCATTAGGCATGAAAGAGACTATAAGTGCGGTACGACACGCGCAAACGATGGCGTGCGACGACGAAACTTTAGTGCTGATTATTTGACGATTATCTGTAATATGCGCTGAAGCGGCACAACAGGAATATACCGTGGAACGTCACGCAGACTTTTGCCTGGTTTTCAGCCTAATTATGTAGAAGTGTGGATCTTTCCTGCCCCAGGCCTAGGTATGCACTATTAAAAGAACAACCTCCGTAAACTCACAAATTTCGTATATTACGCCCAAAATTAGTGTAAAATGAGATTAAAGTTTTGCTGTTCAATTCCATGATAATAAATTTAGACGAAACAGTTTTCGTTCAGTGGAGTAGTTTAAGCCGGACAGTGGCACTCCGCTGTACTAGCGTTAAAGACCGAAGTGAAAGTAAAAGTTTTATGAAAGTGCTTACATGTAGGAATAGCCCAATACGGATTTGCCAATAAGCAAACAAAAGAAACCTTTGTTTTTAGAAAATTGCTTCTATTCTGAATATTATGCACAAAATTTCTCGTTCATTTCTTGAGGTATACAAGTCAAAAAGTAATCAGCTCTTCTACGGTGCTGCCCAAGTTTGACCAAGACCGAATAAAAACGACGTGCGCTACTGCGGTACGCAAAACCGGTGTCAAGACCGCTTTTTGCGCTATAGTTGAACATGGACATGAACAACCGCTCTTTCCGCTTCGCTTCAGTCGATTATTCCTGTTAGTTTTTACCCCTTACATTATCAGTAAACCCCAATGAAAAGATCACCACAGGCCGTATGTTAAATTCTGCCAAGAACAGATCAGCAATTTTAGAAACTAACAGACACGATGTGTTATCTTCGCTGCTTTTAAAGAGCATAAAAAGTTGTCGGAAACACATATTTTAGTTTAGTTCATGTTTGTACGCAATATTGGCAGAACGAATGTGGGAAAAATAGTGACGTTGGGATCCGAAAGGCGGTCTGAGTGGCACTACACTACGCTTTTGTCACGTGGCAGGATAACAATGACAAAAAAAACATTTTTTCATGAAGCACTTTTTACACGTTTCTTGCCTCCTGATATTTTGATAAAGCGAAGCGAATGTACAAATTAAAATTTGACGTGGTCGACAGCGTTTCGGCTCACCTACAAAGCAAAAGTGTTGAAAAGTCGGGCTTTAGGTCACATCGAACATAACTTAATTGCATTTATATAAGTATTTAAAGTATTAAGACGAAAGAAAAGTGGAAAAAGCGTTTTACGGAAAATTTTTGTTTTGGTCTTAGTCCTTCTACCACGAGACCAATGTGCCACTGAGACTCCCTTTAAGCTGCTGATGTGCCTGTTTTTTTCACATTCGTTTTGCCACCATTGCGTACACACATGAAATAAACTAAAATATGTGTTTCCTATACATTTTGTGCTCTTTGCAGTGCAAAAGCAACCAAGAAAATAGCTGTGTTCTGTGAGTTTGTAAAACTGCTAATCTCTTCGTGGCCGAGTTTAACATTGTGGCCTACGGGGACCTGTTCATAGGCTTTTAGTGATACCTCGCAAACGCGCTTACTAGGCCCTGTGAACATGAAAAGCCCGTTAAATGGGCTAACCCCATGTACCGGTGGTTTCTTGCCGGTAACTGCCGCACATGCAGTATCGCTTTCTTAAGGCTAGATAAGGATCTTGCAGCGCGCTTGTTGTAGTAGAAGGGGGAAACTTGAGAAAGCCGTACATGCAACTGGAAAATCACTTCGAAGAATTTTGAGTAGACCGATCCAAGAACAGGCAACTCATGGACAGACTGCAGAAATTTCTTTCTGGATCCAAGACTGCAGTCGGCAAGCGCACGCACATGTGATCAAGATAAGAATCTTTACATTACAGAAGTGAGCAGACTATTCTT
>JAQGAU010002124.1:0-16543 GCA_034698045.1 Paramacrobiotus richtersi
CAGCTGCAGTGCAAACGAGAAATATAATCGCGAATTTCCGTGCTGAACACTGGAAAGTTCTTCAAGCCGTTTTCCAGGGCAAGAACGCGCAGTGACGGCAAATTCGTGAACGTATCCCTTTCCAGAGAGACTATGGTGCAGTTAATCAGTTCGATAATCCTTAACTTGGTTATGCGTTGGAGATCCTTTTTCTCGATCTTTAGGCTATAGCAGTTACCTAAACTGAACTCCAACAGATTGAACAGGCGCAGTTCGTACGGCTTGCTCGTCCCTCGGTTGTCTCTGCAGTCCCACAAACTAAATTCGACGATATGAGCACGAATCGAAGCAAAGTTCGGAAACGAGACTGATGTTCCATCATAGAGATTGATTCGAGTAGCTCGTGGGGGTGTTTTGGCCATGGCCGTAGCTATCCCTTTTATCTCGCCCGAACTGGCCTCTTTGATACAGCCGATTTCCAAGCCCCTGAAAGTTGTACAATTGGACCGCGTCAGCGCAGTTGGCGAACAATGGTTGGTAAACTGTAAGGCGCATTGCTCTGAGGTCATGGGCTCTCTACTAAAAACGGGAAACGATTCGGTAGCTTCAGAGGACGGGTTCATGCATAAATCTGAAATGCAGTTGAGAGTTCGCCTGTGCCATGTCAGTTGTTATTGGCACAACGATGTTGTCCAGTACTATATTACTTACCATTGTCATCATTTATCGAAAACCGGTGTTGCTTGAAATCGATGGATGCAGCGCCAGACGGAAACGGTAGCGCAGAGCAGTCAATCGGCAAGTAAGTTTCGCTTCTGCTCGATGCCCCACTTGCCCAGGCACCTTCAATGTCGTAAACTTCACCGCGCACCGCTGTCCGCAGCAGCTGCCGATTGGCATCCCACCATCGTCGAAACCAAGAAAATTCGCAGTTGCAATGCAGTCTTTTCAGATAATCGCGAATTTCTTGGCTGAATATGCTCATCTGATGAAAACCCTTCTCCAGAGTCAGTGACTTCAGTGAAGGAAGGTCAGTGAATGTTTCCTTTTCTAAATCACGAATTGTCGTATTCTGCAGTTCAATAGTTTTTAGTTTTATGGACTCAGCGAAGTCGCTTCGTTTGATCCACAACGCGTAGCAGTTCCATATATTAAATTCCAGCAGATTCGAGTACAGTAACTGAGGCAATTTGCCCGTTGTTCGGCTAGAGAGGCAGTTTAACACAGTTAATGCGATGATCTGCTTACGAATTGGAGCGAAATTATTGAAACTGAGCTGTTCTCCGTCATGAAGACTAACTGCAGTCGCTCGCACAGGGCCTTTCGACATGGCAATCGTCATATCCTGCAGCTGCACAGAAGTGGCTAGGCCGTTACAGATAATTCCCAGACCTTCAGCACGCGTGCAGTTCTTGGTGGTGAAGCCGGAAAGAGCACAGTTGGCGTTAAACTGATATGCGCACTGTTGCTGCGACATCGGCTCTCCGGAAAAGGTCGGAAATGGTTCCATTCTGCCACTTTCGCGGCTGTCGCTTTTTGAAGGAATTTGTTCGGCAACCGTTATTGGACTGGACCGTTCTGTGGAAATATTCATCAGTTTACATCGTCACAGATTTCATCATTGTTATCATCATCATCATCATCATCATCATTGTTAGCTACATAGTAAGACAGTACCACCTGAGAGACCGACAAACGGACGGCACAAGTTTACAACTTCGAAAAGTGTATCCGTCACCTCGCTCTGTCCTGCTTACCGCCTGGCCTCTCAGTAGGCAGTGCAAGAAACAGGAAATGAATATTGTATGGCTAATATAAGGAGAATTTTTGGGAGTTCCTTGTGAACTATTTCGAATCACTGTCGATGAAAGAAAGAAGCTCTGTATTATATGTTACCAAAGCTCCTGTTACACAGTACACGTCGCACGTGAGTCTGTTTTGCAGAAGTCTATTTGAGCGAACGGCCAGAAGAAAAATGGAACTGTGATTAAGCTTTCAGAAAAATAACTTACGTAAATCTGCTTGGTTGTCTTGCAGGTTCGGCTTCAAGAAACTCTGGCCAGATGGAACACTGCATTTAAATCGTCTGTAGATCCTGGCTACATCCAGGGAGCTCAAGTTTTCCTTCTGGCCGAGCTTGGTTTTTCGCACATTCGGGACGATCGTCGGCAGCTGATCGTCCACGGCGAATGCGCTGATTTCATAATGCATCACCGATTCGTAATCGTACGGCAGACCATATGTTTGTCCGGCGTGCTTGGTAAATTGTTCTTTGCTTTCTACCTCATACGAAAACCAAATGCATATCAATTCCGTGCCTCTTAGAACCCATTATACATATATGGTAGTCCGAACAAACCTTTTGCAATGTTATCCCAGTTGATTGTCACATAATCGTCACGATCTAAGCGAGACTGTTCATGAAAGAAGCCTAGAACGTGCAGGAGTTCGTGCTGGATACATCCGTAATGTTGGACACATCCAGATGACAAAGATACGACTTGTTTGCCGCCGGTGCGACCGACATCGGAGAAACATCTGCATTGGGTATGCTTAGTTAAATCAGCCGTTTCAGGGCGAGAAACAGCAATGCCGACGCAAGAACGTACTGATAACCTTTCTGGAACTTGATGTAATCCGTCTCTGAAGTCCTTTCCACGAACTTAACGCACTGTCCAGTAAGATGCATAATGATTTCCATTGCTTCGGTTATTCTTGTGCGCTTAGCAGCCCCTGTAACAAAACAGCACGAGTTATCGTATGTCATATTGAATATTGTTTGGATAAAGAAATTAACGGATGGCGGTGCATCACCAAACCGAACGGATCGTTCCGTAGTGAAATGATAAGGAACGGTGTTGTTGGGCCACATAAGATCTGCTTTATCCATCGCATTTGCAGCGACATTTAGTGGTCGCTGAAACGGTAGCAACCAAACAGATTCACAGCAGATCGCAAGAGCAGAACAAAAAAATTATTAATTAATCAGCAGTTTGCAGGAACATACATGCATACAAACGCAAGAACAGTTCTTGGTTAACCCCAGTTTATTCGTACCTCACCCGGCTCGAAATTGCTAACGTCGCCCTGCCACATCTCGGGGCTGTACCGCGACTGGTCGTTGCCGGATTCTTGCAAAATGTCTGGATCGATGAAGTCCCTCCAATCTGCAGAGATATGTGTTATTATTATCCACAGATGAACAGTCTGTTTCATACTGTGAGGCAGAGTTCCGGCGTCGGAGAACTGGAGCCATTGCATAAGAGTTAAGACTAACAGAAAATTCATGCTGCACCGACAACGTCAACCTAATAACGCAAATATACGCTAACTCCCTGCTTGATAAAACTTTCGGTAGTTAATTTTACGTCTTATTTGCAGCGCAATGTAGTTATCGTAACCACCGTCTTCTACGGTGCAACTGGGAATTTGTACTCATGAACATATCACGCAGATCGCCTGAGGCTCGTAGAACCGGTCTGTATTCCCACTTGCCGAATCAGACACTGAGTGCATGCCACTGTAGGTGCGCAAGTTGTGAATGTCGCTTAACAAGTTTCGAAGGTCGCTTACGAACTTCTCTAGTTTTGTTAGAGTGTCCATGTTCAGACCGTGTGCTCCCTTCTGAATGGGAAACCACAACGAAACAGCGATTTCTGGATTATAAACAGTTACTTTTGTTACTGTTACTAATAATTTTCGATAACCGTTCCCATCGTTGGATATTGTGAGCAAAGTTATGGAGTTCTAAAACACCCTGATGTGGTACGCTTTTCGCTACGGACAGACTTTGGTTCCAGTTATCGTTCCTGACGAGCTGTATCATACAACTGTGTACTCGATTTCGCACAAATGTTTGGGTAAAATGACGATGTTTGGCATCCGTGAACAGTGAGAAATGACCTTTAAGGAAAATGTCTCGAGCGCGCGGAAGAGATGATATATTTTGTTAAGCAATCCAAACAGTCCCCTTCAAGCCAGACATTTTTCGAAAACCGTAACACAAACAGCAAGACAGATTTTCATGTTTTTTTTGCAACTGATTTCTACAATGCCAGTGGGTTCCCGAAAAATGCCAGTTATGGTGGGAAAACTCTGTGAGTCCGGATATCCGGACTTTACTTTTCCCGTAGACTGCTGTGTAAAAACTGGCGTAGCGAGCCAAAGCATCAGTCAGGGGAGAAACGACAATTTTTTGTGGGGCCAGGGCGAGTCCCGCGGTGCAAAGCCTTCTAGACGCTTTTGAGCGGCAATTGCGATAGGCGTCCGGTGAGAGAGGAGAAATGGGGAAGGGGAGTTAAAAATAAAAATAAATAACGAACAAATTGTTGTGAAGGAACTCGGAAAGCTTATGAGGAGCTTTTGAGTTGTTTAAAGTTCAAGAAAGCTTGTGTAGTATTAAACAGGCGCCGTTCCAGCGCTTTGGTTCAGTGCACCAGCTGTTTTAATGTAGAAGAAATCACTGTCTCCCAGTACCCCTAGGGGACCCCTTCCTCGCGCCTTGCCGGATATGTTTCACATTTTTTTTTTCATCGTTCAGAATTTTATTCGGTATTGCCAACAAAATGCATTAAATCTACAACATAAACACAGCGTCCAAACCAACAGAATCTGGGACTGTGCCCTTACACACAGCGCATTTCCTCGTTGCATTAAGATGGACAGTCTTTGTTTAAAGAATTCTTTTGACCGCGGTTCTCCGGTGGCAGCGGATAGATCTTTTCCTACTTTGTCCACTATCTTTTTCGCGCTGACGCCCCAAGTTCCATAGATTTCGAAAGCCGCAGGCGCGAAAACGTAGCGACTCTGGAGAAATTCGTATTTCCGGAATTTCTTCTCTTCGGCCATTTCGGCAGCGGCGCCGGCCGTTTGGAAAGAACGGCCGACGTTTGAAACGGTCACATACGACGTATGTTTCAAATTGTATGCCGTGGACTTTAAATTTAGTACATATACATTGTACTGATTGTAACTCTACAGATATAGTACACTTGTATACATGCTTTTGCTCGTCTGGAATATTTTAGAATAAAACAATTAAAAGTGTTTAAAAACTAAATTCTGCGGGGGGCGGCATGATACAGAGCCGTTCTGAAATCTGCGTGAGCTGAGCGGGCCAAATTGTCTCTTTTAAGAGGATGCACACACTCTTAAGGGGACTGACTTGTAACTTTCATATGTTGCGCTGGCTATTTTGCGTGTGCGCAGCTGGAATTCGTAAACCAACGTTCAGCATTGCTTTCGATGGTCAAAGGACCGATATAGATGAGCGCGAAAACCAATTGTGCGCGCAACATCCGGTTCTTACGCAATGCACTGAAAAAGTTTAAATGCAACCTGGTGTACCAAAATTCTCGCTTTGAAGCGATTTGTTTGAAACTTGCCTGATGAATGCACATATACTGTATATGAAGACTCTTTTGAACCAAAACTCACTGTGAGGAATTTTCCAAATTTTGAAACGAATTTCAAAAATTTTAAAATTCATTTTAAAATTTCAAAAAATGTCTCAAGGCTGGTTTTGGTTCAAAACAATCAACATAAATACGGTATCTGCATTTATCGAGAAAATAACAAACAAATCGCTTCAAAACGAGAATTTTGGTACACGTGTTTGCATTTAAACTTTCTCAATGCAATGCGCGCCAACTAGATGTTGCGCGCAAAATTCGTTTTAGCGCTGATCTATATCGGTCCTTCGGCCATCAAAAGCAATACTAAACGTTGGTTTACGAATTCCAACCGCGCACACGCAAAATAGCCAGCGCAACATGTGAGAACTACAAGTCACTCGTCTTAATTCGCCACCGGTACTGGTTTTTTATGCACCGGTATTTGTTGGTTGCTTTAAATCTTGTGCTCGGATGAAAACTAGAAATAATCATTTTTACTGTTAGTCGGCTACTAATTCGCTCGGTCTATAAGCACGAAATAATGGAGTGCTACCTAGTACAAACTAGTGCGCCAGGTAAAAGAGTGTCCAATACATGCATGGTTGCGTACAAAAGAATACCCAAAACCCGCAATTTGCAGCTTATGTGCAACATCCTACTAGACCCAATTTAGGACAAAATCAATCGAGAGAAACAAGACGCACATGCCAAGAATGAAAGCAGATATACAGGCAGCAGCTTTACACTTCGATGAACTATCATGTTTATCCAAGGTTTGTACGAAATCCCGTTCTCCAATCGTGAGTGATTTTTTCAGGGTTGCTACAGGAATGACAACGCTTTTGACATTGGCGTTGGTTCCTGCACGCAGAATGGCACGGGGCACTTGCTTTCGTCGCACTGTTTGGCGTGGTAACAGCACAACGCGATCAGCTGCTTAGTAGTGCTTACAAATGGGACACTGCCCGCTGGACTTGCGTTTGCAAGTCTCAGTATAAGAGAGGACGCGTTTCATCTTCTGACAACTGGATAACTGGCAGTTGGCACCACGGCACTGACAGGCATGCCTTAAGGACTGAATGCAGCGTTGGATGGACAAGAGACGGGCTTCATGCAGCGTGTTGACATCCTCGGAACTGGAAGAGCCATCTTCCGAACTGGAATCCAGTAGGTCCACCAGATAGACTACAAAATAATTATCTTAAAACAGCGCACCGGAAGGACAGAACACATCAGACCAATGCTGGTCAACGTGCTGAAAGGATCCACTCTATTTTCCAGAAGTTTCAGTCTGACAAGGCAGCTGCACGACATTTTAAAAGCGAATCATTCTCATATTTTTTTTATGATTACGTCCAAGCATGAGACTATTTACAAAAAATAAGTCAGGTCCGAACGAGCTCGAGGAGGACTGGGAGAGAATCCCAAAGATGACAAGTCACCAGCGCAACCGCCCTCGTATTCACTGTGTTTGGCTGTTTCTGCACTGGTGTGACGTGTATCACAGTTCTCGGTAAGCGAACTGTGTGAAATGCCTGTGCGTTTACTCCTGCTTCCCTGATTGTCGAACTGTGGCACAGGATCCGCTTTCGCTTGGTAGCTGAGCTGTAAAAACGATGTTGTTTTCTCTTATCCTCCATTATTTAAGGCCTTTGAGCGGAAGAAAGCGGATCCTGTGCCACAAACCGCCAGGAGACCGAAAACGGTAGCTCAGTATGACTAACCACCGTGCACTGTCATTCAGGGGCGGTCGTACTATAGACTGAACCATCTTCCCATTTGGGATTCTCTCCCAGGCGTCTACGAGCTCGTTCGGACCCAGACTAATTTTTAAATTGCTCAAATAATTAGATGTAATTGTGGAAAAAAACTCATAATTTTCTGCGTTTAATTTCTCGTGCTGGTCC
The DNA here is from genome assembly GCA_034698045.1 of Paramacrobiotus richtersi. Lineage (NCBI taxonomy): Eukaryota > Metazoa > Tardigrada > Eutardigrada > Parachela > Macrobiotidae > Paramacrobiotus > Paramacrobiotus richtersi. Next base: position 7,280 of record JAQGAU010002124.1, read on the forward strand.
CTTGTGAGTAAAGATTACCGGGATTCACACGGATAAACGTCTTAATTCCCTTCTAGCTGATTCTTGTGGTCGAACTTTTCGGATTCTCATCCGATGTTCCGTGACGTGCAGATAGAATCGGATAACGGATACCACACTACGACGGATCAGGATGTGCACGAAATTAGGATCACGGCTAAAGAGACAGTCTGCGGCGCTTTCTGCTCAGTGTCTGCATCTACATGTACCTCATGACTGATTCTGCAGATCATATGACTGCCGACGGATTCAAGCTGGATCCGGAAACTCCGGACACATCCGGGAAATTCTGAAAGCAAGTGGCTGCGGAGTCGGCATTTATTGACAGGAAGTCAATGTTCGAGTACCTCTCGTCGCAGACCATCCCCAAACCCTTCCGACCGCAGCTGCACACCGTGCAGCACTGGCATGCCGAGGCGGCCTTATCTAATATCGCCCGTGCCGGATCGCTGCGCAGCGACGCCATTCGCACAAGCATGCATAATTAAATTATGGATAAAAAATGGATTATGGATTAAATTATAGATAAAATTTTTATCTATATTACGCTTGATAATAACGATATTTCGCAATGGCTCTAATTTTTCTGTGTAAACCTTGCTCCTTTTTCCTCATTTTTTATACGTATATTGTAACGTGAACACGGCGTATCGCGCCATGTATTCGACAGAAATAAAACAAACAGCTTAAGCGAGGCAAAGAAAGAGAAAAAGTGAAATAATTGCCAGACTTACGTCGAAGGCCCATGTGGGCGCATGGCGATTGTTGAGAGGCTGCCACAGTTTACCTTCTGGCCTAGCGATACACCCGAAAACTCAACAATCCGTACCCTTCGGTTACTGGATACGGCAAATTTGTTCGCTTGCAATAATAAGTAATAATTATTTACTTGTGTCGGGATGTGTACAAGTCTGGGAAACTGGACAAAGTATCCGAATTGGGCACTGACATATAAAAACTAAACATGAGAAGAAGTGTTTAGATGGGTATTAGCGTCAACAGGAATGAGCTGGAAAGAATATTCGATTTCGGAGGTTACGTCGCTGTTCAAGAAGAACAGTCGTTTTCGTTTAGCGAAAACTCGATCTGATGAGTTTAACAGAGGATGATCCCGATGGCGGTGTCAAACAGTCAACAGGCAGGTAAACATCCATGCTGGCATAGGCGGCGTCAGCCCACGAACTGTTCAGGGAAAAAATCTCCCCAGCCTCTGCTTGACTGCCCCCTGCAACTGCCATCGCGCGAAATGCTGCTTGAGAGGATGTCGACTATGCCAACCAACCTGTTCGAGCATATGAAAGACTGCCTGAACAGCGAGTTATGGACTGCCGATTTGAGGAGGGATGTTCACGCTATTGGCAACTTTATCCAGCGACTTCTGCAGGACGCGAGAGACTGCTATTACGGACGGTTAATATTGGATATAAGCGGAAATTAATTGTGGATATAAACGGCGATGAATAGTGTGTTTAAATGTCCTGCTTTTTCACCCGCTGCACGGGTAGAACTGCCACTGTCATGAGATCGAGGCTCGTTAAAGCGACCTTATGGGACATTCTCTCTTTGTTTTTGTTTCATCGTTTTATTGTATTGTTTTCTGTTCATGTGAAATAACTTCCTGCTTCATGTTAACTGCATGTCATGCACATATGCATGGCACCTGCTGGACGGAATAGGCCACAGGAATAAATTTGTTGTTTGAGAATTCAGCCGCTAACACGCAAGGCAACGCTAACAGCGCTGAGCGCGGACCTTCTGACAGGAAAACCAACTTTACATCATTATCTCGAAGATTACATGGAAAGAAAAGTGTATAAGAACAATCTCCCAGCGAGTTTTTGCGCAAGTTGTTACCGAAGGAGAAACCAAAACGTCAAAAAATGCACCGAATTTGGATTGTGGTCGCCGTCCACAATGGACTTTAAGCGGGAGCGCGCCGCGAGGATGAGCATCCAAAATTGTGGCAGCGCTGCCCTTTTCCACACTTCTACAAAACGTACAATCGCTGCTTTAAGAGAAGCAGCCTCGGGGAATCTGATATCAACACACAATCATTAATGTGAGCTGGCAATTCCTCTTCCAACCCCAAGGATTTGTTTAGTATACAGGTTTCATTAAGCTAATGAATCGCTGCCGATAAAAATTGGTTTGTTAGTATTCCTCTGATGCTTCACAAATAAAAACGTTCGCTTGACGTAAAAAACGTTAAACGTTCGCACCATGTCTCAATCATGGTCGACCACGGACCACGGCAAAGTTGCGCACTACCTACAGATCAATGATTTGAACTAATTAAACTCACACAACTCTTAAACTCTGTATAAATCACGTTTCTGCCTTTTGCATCGGAAAAGCGCAACAAACTAGCAGACGAACCACACTTAGATGTTACAACATCCTTCACTAAAGATCTAAGATACTAACCGGCATATCTCAGTGCTTGCGTGCGTGCTTGTTGGTAAAGTCAGTACAAACCTGACCTTTGTGGGATATAATTTCAGGGAACCGCTGGTGGTGAAAGCCGTTACAGTAACTTTTATACGAGCGATTACAAACACAGTACATACAGTACGTGCCAGGCATGAACATTCGGTCGTTGAATGCATTCAAAGTTGCTATGTTACTGAAGACGAGTTCCATCTCCCAAATAGTTCATTCAGTATGAAATCTTCCTTTCATTACCAGTAGCGGCGTTTTCGGCATTTTCCGGATATGTGTTGCGACTGTTATGTAGTGTTCTTTGTTAGATGTCAAATTCATAAGAGAAAATCGCAGTTTTCCAATGTAGTAATTTATCAGCATGTCTCGTATTGCATACCAGTTGCCTCAATTGTGACCTTGGACGCCATCGGCCGAACAACTGGCATCCGGTGTTCGTTAGGCAGTCAGGATTGCAGCTGCGGACAGGTCTGAACAACAACGGATATTATGGTAGCGGCCATGCAGGCGCTAATAAGGAAGATTGCCAGAAGCCAAGCAGTTCCAGAAATCTCCAGGTTTGACCGAGCTGCATGGAGTGTCCCAATGCCAATGACCTTTGTATACGGCAAATCAACTTACTCTTGCCGCGCTCACCAACAAAGTTGGTTGGCAAAGTTTCCTATCGGCAGCTGCGCGGCTAGTCTAATCTAACGAGTGTCACGGTTGGGACGACAACGACCACCGGTACGACGAATACCGGTACGACTAATAAAGTTTTATCCCATCGCCTGCGAGACGCTGGGTGTTTTTAGCGATTCTACGAAGGAACTGTTTAAATTTTTAGGTCGAAAACCTTTTGAAAAGTCAGGAGATCCGCGCTCTGGATCATTTTTGAAACAGCGTTTTTCTGCTGCTATTGTTAAAGGCAATGCCGCCGCAGTTTTAGGGGCGCTGCCGAGTGTTAAAGCGCGGGTTAATGAACGAGATGAGATTGGATGTTTTAATACGTAACGCAACGTGTAGTGGTCTTGTGTGAAAACGCTGTTACTATGAGAGGAATAAATTATGTCCACCCCAGTGGAACTGCAGGTATGTGGGGATTTTCCTGACAGAGAGGCGTGCCGGGATGGAAAATCCCGAAACAAGAACTCAGCTGAATTGCTAGTCGTAAAAGAGTTTTCGCTGGCGGTGTTTGTACTCTTGGCCGTTCTATGATAGTCATCGTCAGTTTTTATAAATGCACCGTACATAGGTAATCTCATCGGTTCACACAACCAAGCGTGGGAAACTATTGTAAGCGCTGCATAGAAAACCGTTAAGTAGAAAAGAAACTCACATGATGTACAATCAACTACGTAGATGCTCAAAGCTGCAATGCGTGCTTATTTGCCCGAAGGCGGTTTCGAAACCTACGTGCTGCTTTATTGTCAGTCGAAAGCACCCAATGTTACGACACCCAGAATATGTTTCAGAAAGCTTGACTCAGTAAAGGGATGTGAAACGTAACAGATCTACATTAAAACCCTTCAACTCTCATACTTGCCTAACCCATCAGTGCTGCGGTTATCATTCGATAATGACCCTATGCAAAAACCTGAAATTTAATACAATAAACCAGTGTCTGACAAATTTTGACGTGCTGCTAAGATGTCGGCGTCATGACAGTTCTGACAATTATAAAGTCCACATCCCGGAAAAAGATCGAACGCCCTTTTGATCAGACTAACACTGTATCGCCCGACACTTTGACGACTTCGTTAAGTACTGCGTCATCACTGCTACAGATACCTCTTTGCCGGTACATGTTTTCGTCGTGTACTTTGCTGAACCAGCAACTTAAAATCTTGAAACGCAACTGCATTACATGGCCTGCAAAATGAATCTGAAATTCTGAATAGTGTTCGACAATTCCGGATATTTAGGCATCCTTTTTGTTACTGCTGCGACGACAACTTTAGTTCCGGGAACATTGCTACAACGGGTAATATGTGCGGCCCAGTTCACAGTACTGGATTTCGTATTTCAGTTTGCAGATCTTTGCTTTTTCTTTTCTTTTAAATGCTTGTTTTATTATACTTCGTTTCTCACCTTACGTCTTGGTTTACAGCCTTTAACTGTATTATCAGTGTCTTCGGTAGCGCATGTTCGGGTTAAGACGATTTCCTTTTTATTAATCTGTTCGGTTTCCCAGCGTTTGCAGTGGTGGCTCGAGGCCCAGATTCACATCATTTCAAATTAGCATTAATATGCCATAAAAACAGTCAAAACGGGCTTGGAAACCACCCTTTATCGCAAACTGCGGGTGTGTGTAGACAAATGGCCAAAACTGACGCCGCTAATTTACAAAAATCTTCTAGATTTTTGAAACCAGGATTTGATATTCGATACTAACTTTTTCTAATAAAGTCATCAGATGAGCTCACGCCGTCACGCGAAAGCGAGCTCACAAGAAAACAGCACGAAAACTGCGGTATTCCACTGAAGCTGTTCAAGAAGGGCACTCATCTTCATCAAATGAAAACTCGATTTGATTAAAATTAAGTGAGCTGGACCCAGATGGTGGGACCGAACAATCAACGGACAGATATATGTCTTCCCTGGCGTAGGCCGGACTTCCCCACGCACCGTCAAAGGTATAGATGTGGTTGATTTCTGCCTGGCGCCACAAAACTTTATTTTTACTCCACCATCGTCTGTACCACGCAAACTCGCAACGGCAGTGCAAACGGGAAAGGTAGCCTCGGGTTTCTTCGCTGAACACTGGAATGTTCTTCAAGCCATATTCCAGTGCAAGCACGCGTAGTGACGGCAAATTCGTAAATGTGTCCCTTTCCACAGTAAGTATGGTGCAGTTAATTAGTTCAATAATCCTTAACTTGGCCATACGCTGGAAATCCCTTTTCTCAATGCTTAGGCTGTAGCAGTTACCTAAAATAAAATGTAAAAGACTAAACATGCCCTGTTCGTACGGCTTGCTCGTCCGTCGATTGTCGATGCAGTTCCACAAAATAAATTTGACGATCTGTTCACGAATCGCGGCAAAGCTCGGAAAGGAGACCGATATGCCATCGTAGATATTGATTCCAGTAGCGCGTGGGGCTGTTTTGGCCATGGATGTAGCCATTGCTTTAATCTCGTTCGCACTAGCCTCTTTAACGCATCTGATTTCCAGACTCTTTACTTTTGTGCAATTGTACCGCGTCAGCTGATATGGGGCACAGTTGACGCTAAACTGAATGGCGCATTGCTCCGAGGTCATTGGCTCGTCACTGAAAACTGGAAACGATTCGCTAGCTTCCGAGGACTCGTTCAGGCATAAATCTGAAATGCGCTTCTTAGTTTTGTGGCAGCCGTGATGTATAACAAATATAGGCAGTTTTAGTTTACTCGTTTAGCGGTCCCATGTACCGAGGTCTTGTTTCGATTTCGACTACGTCATCTGCATGATTACTAATTCTCAAAGTTCAAACGACACTGCTAATCTGGTTTAAATTTCATCTGATCATGTCAGTTGTTATTAGAATGGATGATGCAGCCGATGCTATTCCCACCACCTCGCATCCCATTTTGGCTATTGTCAAAACCTTTCACTACCATTTGACTGCTCTCACCCACTTCTGTCAAAAAGCTTTCCACACCATCTTTTACAATCCTTACAGCTATTGCACACGGCTTTCTTGCTCTTCGCATCACCTTTTTTCACCACTCACCACTTTACGAAAAGCTGACTTACCCCATACTTCTGTATTACAAGTCGTGTAGTACAAATTTCAAAATTAGACATTGTATTGTAACCTTGTGCTTGCAGCAGTGTGCTACCTAATAGTACCTATAGTTCCATATAACTAAACTGTAGCGTTGTGAGAAGCAGAGGCGGATTGAGCCTATGTGAATTTGTGTGAACTCCCGGACCCGACGTCCGATTTTTTTCTGACTTATGAGTTTGTTCAAGTTTACCCCCTGACCCAACCCTGGTGAGGCGCCAGATTTTTTCTTGAATTTCAAAAAATCTTTCGGTGATTCAAGGTAGAAAATTATGCTGATTCCGAATTTGAAGTCAGAGAAAAATCGGACCTCGCGTTGGTGAGTTCTTACAAACTCCCAGTTCCCATAGGCTGGATCCGCCTCGTGAGAAAAGCCATTTTCTGTTAGATTAGTACATGTACATACAGGTAACGATTTTGTCCAGTACTGCGTTATTTACCATTGTCCTCATTAATCGAAAACCGCTGTTGGTTCAGATCGATAGATGCAGCGCCAGAGGGAAATGAAGAGCAGTCAATCGGCAAGTATATGTCGTTTTTAATTGCGGCCGTATTTCTCCAGGAATTTGAAATTTTGTAGAGGTCGCCCTCCGCCACTGTCCGCAGCAGTTGCGGATTGGAGTTCAACCATCTTCGAAACCAATAAAATTCGCACTCGCAGTGAAGTCTTTTCAAATAATCGCGAATATGTTCGCTGAATACGCTCAGCTGCCGAAAACCACTATCCACACTCAGGAACTTTAGAGCAGGAAGGTCGGTGAATGTTTCCCTTTCTAGATCTCGGATTGTTGAATTATCCAGATCCACTACTTTCAGTTTTATCGAATCGCCGAAGTCGCTTCGTTTGATCCACAACGCATAACAGTTCCGTAAAGATAATGACAGCAGATTTAAATAGCGTAACTGAGGCAGTTTGCCCGTTGTGCGATCGGAGCGGCAGTTGAGCACTGTTAATACGATGATCTGCTTTCGAATTGCAGCGAAATTAACGAAGTTCAGTTGCTCTTCGTCAGATAGACTAACTAGAATCGCTCGTAAGGGGCCTTTTGACATGGCCATCGCCATATCCTGCAGCTGCCCAGAAGTGGTTTCTCTGTTACAATCGATTTCGAGACCTTGATTGCTTGTGCAGTTCTTTGTGGTGTAGCGGGAACTAGCACAATTGGCGTTAAACTGATGTGCGCATTGTTGCTGTGACATTGGCTCTGCAGAGAAGGTCGGAAATGGTTCCATTCTGACACTTTCGCGACTCTCGCTTTTCGAAGGTATTTGTTCGGCAACCGTTGTTGACTCTGTGGAAATATTTATAAGTTTATATCGTCGTACAGATATAGTGCAGATTTGAATTTCATCCTGCTGACACGGAGAAAAAATCCGAAATGAGTAATAATCTAAATTTACGCAAGATAACCCATATGCGATTATGGCTACCATTCATAACAAACGAATTTAAACCAGCTAACGCCAGGGTAACCCGCTACTTTGTGTTTAATACAGATACGTGGGGGTGAGTGGTTAGGTTGAAAAAGTAGTCTTTTCGTTTTACGCAGTTCATGGATGACGCCTAAGAGGATTCTTTTACCGGACTCATATCCGGTTACAGGTGCGTATTAAACGGCTCTTTCCCCTCCGCAACTGAACTGAATACAGTGCGCGGCACACAGGAGCCAGTTTTGCAGAAGCCTATTTAGGAGAACGTGGGAAAAATAACTTACGTGAAGCTGCTTGATTGTCTTTCAGCTGCGGTTTCAGGAAGTCCTGACCAGACGGAACACTGCATTTAAAACGTCTGTAGATCCTAGCTACATCAAGGGAGCTCAGATTCTCCTTCTGGCCGAGCTTAGTTTTTCGCACATTCGGAATGATCGTGGGCAGCTGATCGTCCACGGCGAAAGCGCTGATTTCATAATGCATTACCGATTCGTAATCATACGGCAGACCATACGTTTGTCCGACGTGCTTGGTGAACTGGTCTTTGCTTTCTACCTCACAAGAGGAATGAGGACCAAATGCACATCAATTCTGCAGTATCTAAAACTCACGATATACTGTAGTCGGTACAAACCTTCAGCGATGTTATCCCAGTTGATTGTCACATAATCGTCCCGATCTAAGCGAGACTGTTCATGAAAGAATCCCAGTACGTGCAGGAGTTCGTGTTGGATACATCCGTAATGTTGGACACATCCAGATGATAAAGATACGACTTGTTTGCCGCCGGTGCGACCAACATCGGAGAAGCATCTGCATTGAGTATGCTTAGTTAAATCAGCAGTGCCATGACGAGAAACAGTAATGCCGCGACGCAGGAACTTACTGATAACCTTTCTGGAACTTGATATAGTCCGTCTCTGAAGTCCTTTCCACGAACTTAATGCACTGTCCCGTAAAATGCATAATAATTTCCATTGCTTCGGTTATTCTTGTGCGCTTAGCTGTCCCTGTAACGTAACAGCACGAGTTATCGGATGACATTAAATATTTTTTGAATAGAGAGGTTGAGAGGTTAACGGATGGCAATGCTTCACCAAACCGAACGGATCGTTCCGTAGCGAAATGTAAGGAACGGTGCTGTTGGGCCACATAAGATCTGCTTTATCCACCGCATTTGCAGCAGCACTTGGTGGTCTCTGCAACGAAAGCAACGAAACATATTCACAGTAGATTGCAAGCCCAGAACAACAAACACAGTTAATTAATCAGCGGTTTGCAGGAGCACACAAACTCAAGAACATTTTTTTGTTAACCCAAGTTTATTCCTACCTCACCCGGTTCGTAGTTGCTGACATCGCCCTGCCACATATCCGGGCTGTATCGCGACTGATCATTGACAGATTCGTGCAAACTGTCTGGCTCGATGAAGTCCCTCCAATCTGCAGAGAGACGTAATCATTGTTTATCCACAAATGAATGGTATATGTTTCATACTGTGAGGCAGCGTTCCAGCGTCGCAAAACAGGGTAAACCGTTGCACAAGAGTTAAGGCCAAAAGCAAATTCATTGCTGTCCCGACAACCTCAATCTGGAATAACAATAGCCTGCTTGATGAAATGTTTGATGA
>JAQGAU010002125.1:0-16539 GCA_034698045.1 Paramacrobiotus richtersi
GCAAATTCTATTGACTTTATGACTTTATAAACCTAATTCTGTACTTGTGCAGCGGAGTGCAACAATCTGCAGTTCATGTGCTCCGCATATCCATAGTCCTTACCAAAGATTTGCCAGGAATTTATAAATTATTCGGATTTATAAAATTCCTGTTAGATATTTTCTGTGCAGCGTTATTGTAAATTTTAATATACATTTTTATTATAGTAAATGTTTTTCATTACATAGAGTATCAAATTTATAAAAATATTCAAAAATTAGCTCATTATGTAGAGTATCAAATTTATAAAAATATTCAAAAACTATTTCATTATATAGAGTATGAAATTTATAAACATATTCAACAATTATTTCATTATGTAGAGTATCAAATTTATAAAAACATTAAAAATTAATATGAATTGGGAATCAAAGTCTGTTGGTTATGAGTAATAGTTGTTTAGTACTTGACAAGCGTAATTGGACCCCATCAGCCACCGTACTACGATCAGTTAGCAATAACTGTTATTCTAGTGAACACCAACCGAGTGCAATAATCTGCAGTTTATGAACCCTGGATGGACAGTTCTTACCAATATTCTGGGAGGGAATTTATGAACAAATATTATACGGATTCATGAAAAAATACAATCATGCACTATTATTTTATATTTTTAAAATATTGTTTTAATATTAACTTTTTAAACTGTGGAGGACAAAGACTTATGGAACCATGCAAAAAGTTATAGTATTTGATTTTATTGTACGAATATTCTTATGAGCAACATTCAGACAAGTCTGCGTGTTGCTGCGCTTGTAATTTACCTGGCATACATACATGCGTGGCACAGATGCAGCAGCCGTTGTACTACGATTCGTCAGCAATAATTATCATTCTGATTAGCACCAACACAGTTCTGTGAGCGTTCTGCGGCGTCAAATGCTGGCATGAAGAAAAAAACTGCAGAAAAACTACAAACCGATTCATTTCTGAGACTAGAGTTAAGATTCAACAACTCCGTTGAATTATTTCTTGACTAAGGTGATGAAAAACATGAAAATTAATGATGTACAGAAAAAAAACATATTATCGAGAGAAGTATACATTCATCAATGAAATAACGTATATTAAAGAGACAAAACAATTCCAAAAAATTTTATCATAAAGGCCGTACAGCTCTTTATCTGCCATACCATAATACTACAACCACCTCTTTCAATTATTTCATCAGTAACACAATTATATTAAAAATAAAAAATTTAATAAAAATTTAATAAAATAAAATTTACCATAATAAAGAACTTTTTAAGAACAATAAAAACGTTTTTCTTATAATTCAAACCGAAAACAATATTAACTAAAAATGTATAAATTAAAACATCAAAATATTATTGTACCGCACAACTTCCATGAATGTTATCCGTGTTCACAACCGATTAGTCATTTTTTTATTCAGCTTACCAATTTTCCGCAGTGTCCAGCACAATACTCCCGCTAATATCAACCGGAAACGTCACACGGTCCTCTTCCTGTTCCACACTTCCAAACACCTTATCCGATACTTTCCACCAAGATTTCGTAAAAAACTGCGTTACACACGGCACACTCTCCGTTTCTTGCTCCACACAACCGGTATTTAGAGGATTGTCGTCTTGAGTAATAAAATGACGGGTTACATGAGTCGACGCACCGCTGACACTACTGTCAGCACAATGACCGGCATAAATTTCCCCGGGTACAGGGGATAATTGGGATAAGTCCAGTTTGCCGGTGTAATGACTGGGGCGTTTGGGTTTGGTTAGACATTGGATTCTGGCCGTGGATGGTGTTGGTTTTGGCGCAACTGACTCCAGATGAACATCTGGTTGATCAATAAACGCGAATATATACAGTGTGTACAGGTGATAAGGGAATGTGCGACGGTTAAGTAAACGGTATGGTAATGTTGGGTAAACGCGTGATAAAGAGTCGACCATATGTTAAAGAGGTTAATTTGATAACACGGCAGTCTGGGGAAAGATGCAAAATTTCAGGAAAAATAAAAAATTTCCGAATTTCCGAATTAGTATTGTTGCACCATGTACACAAAAAAAATTAGGAAATAAAAATTAATAAAAATATAAAAATATATCACAAGAATAAACAGCGTAATAAGTCATACACTCAAATTTCTCATACTGCGCACAATTAGTAGACCTGAATAAAAAAAATATTCAAAAGAGGTTTCTGTTGCATTTGTAGTATGAAATGTTTTCATACAGTATGTGTGACGTGTCTCCAAAATGCGAATCATTTGTTGATCTTCAGCCACTACACTACGTTCAATTAATGTTAATTACCGTCAGCCTATGACAAGAGTCAATTTTGTAATGGACAGCTGATTACAAGAAAAACAAGTTTTAACCCATAAATACCCATAAAAAAACAACAAAAAAATATACAATAACTCATAAATTTTTTTCGAACTAGAGATGAATTCACACAATTCCACATGGACAACGGTAAAATTAATGATTATCTGCGTAGCCAGGCGACTCAATAAAAACCGTGCAAAATTCCAGAATTAAACAGGAAACGTACCGAGCGAAGGAAACAGGTAATCGCGTAAATTTAAATTAAAAAAAAAATACATGAAAAACTGTCAAAAATAGGAGAGAAAACGGTACTGCCATGTATAACAAAAGCTATCGTGTATATCGTCGTTGTACGTATGAATATAGATAAAAAAATTAACAGAAAAAACCCTAGACAATATAAATCACTTACCAGACACATCCACCGTCCCATCCCGACAATCATCAGCATGCACCGTCACATCCGCTGTACACTGATGGGCCGGTAAAGCGTCGACGGCCGGATGATCGACTAGTGCCACAGCATACACCTGCACCACGGTATCGGCGTTGGTGGTGGTAATGAGTGCGTTGCCGGTTTGTCCGCTGACTCCATCTTGACCACTCTGTCGGACAAAGCACCCCAGGTAGCGTGTTTGTTATGGTTTAGGAAAGATGCAGACTGTAATCCCCAACGCCAACACCGGGGATTAACAATGCAGTCACTTACAATGCACCCGACCACTTAACGATCCGCCCTGTACACGTACATCTCTCAAGCGTAGATATGCCGATAGCGGAGCGGAACTGTGGTATGGTCAGCGAGAATTGTGTGTGCATTGTTTTTTGCCGGGTGCTATACTATATGAACTAGCGAACCGAACATGTTCTGTTGTTGTTCTTGTTTTGTTGTCTATCTCAACTTAATTTGTGTTATCACGGGGGAAATTTTTACTTTCTTAGATTTTATTTTTCCTTTTTCATAAAGTTAATTGTGCTTATGGGAATTTCTTCTTGGCAATTATATGAAGGAGAAATCGGGAGGATTTGTAACATTTGTTTTTCTGACCCCTTTTCCTTTTTTTTGCGGAAAACGTCTATATATTGTTTTTATTTCTAAATATATTATATATTTTTTTCACTTCTAAACGGTTCATGAGCGGCGATTGACGTAGTTCATTTAGTGAACATTGTTTCTTGCCTTTTCTTATATAATAAACACATTATTTTATGTTCCACTGATAGTTTTTAATGTCCTGTGTGGCTCATTGTCAGTCAGGCCTATGCCGTAGCATCAGCGTTTTGATTCACAGAGAATCGTAGATCTGTGGCTCTGGGCTGGCGCGGACTTATTCGGAGCTATCGTACTGAAACGTTATAATCGAACTGGGTTTAATACTGATGTCGTACCAGACAAAAACCTTCTTTTTCCTCTGGACAATCCATGTACAACCAAATTTTGACAGACCTCGCAGTCAAATAATAAACTGGGAATTTAACAGATTTCTAAAAGGGTTAAAGAATTATGTACTGTATGCCAAGTAATCAATTAACCGTCATAAATAATTAATAATCATATTCGTAACGTTTCACTGTTTATAGAATCAGCTGTTACATATTTACCGTGCAGGGGAAGTTAACAGAATAGAAACCGGAAATCGGAAAACTGATGTTAGCGGTTCGATTATCTGGATCGTAAAAACACTCTCGATACAATGAAAAATAACTTACACAATTAAAAACAATAATTAAACAACAATTATAATTTGTAATTGCTAAAATTTTAAAATAAAAAAATTTAAATTAATTATAACAATTATAAATTAAGTTAATCGGGAAAATAATTATGAATTAATCACAAACGGTACGTAGCTGATTTTTCCCGTGAACAACGGCTAGTAATGCATGCATGTAAAGCTCTAGAAAGATCCTGATGGATCGTTTTGTTACTAATCCTAAGCTGTACAAGAACGCTTTTTGTTAGGGAATGCAGATATATTAGCAAATGTCATATTTAAATAGATAGCAATTGTTCTCGTTTGCACAGCTCGATATGATGATCCCAAATGACCGTTAAATACCACTGGCCATGTTTAATTTATCAGATTATCTTACACCGGCGTGTGCCACTGAAGAAGTTCAAGTAATGGTGTTGGCAAACAGATAAAATCTCACCCAACGCGGAATTAAACAGCCGGAAATTATTCACCGTGTGCTGTGTCGGACAAAGGTGACGGCGTAATAGTGGTTTTGTGCAAAAAAACATTATCGTTTTAAGCCAGAAAATATTATTATATGGAGTATTATCTCTGATTTAACCGATGCAGCACTGCTGATTTTTTATGCTTTGCTTGATAATGATATGGTTATCGGTTCGTCGCATTGCTTCGCGGCGTCACGTACCTCAGTACAGTAGTGTGTGGAAATCGTAGAATGATGGCTTATAATGGTCAGCAATGTTGAAAGTTACACTCTGAGTAACTGCATGATTTTAACAAATACTTAGTATTGTACCTACACCTCTCTTGCGATTAATAATTTTTTTGCAATTTTTCTTTTTTGCAAGAAAACTGATGATGTACGATTATTAATCGATGTTATAATTATGTATACACAACTGAGTATACATGTATAGTTGTGTATACATAATTATGCCATGATTACAATTTACCGTGATACATAATTATACCATGATTAAATTAATTATATTAGTCTATATACACAATTGAGTATACATGTATAATTGCGTGTACGTAATTATACCATGATTAAATTACCGAAAATCAATCATGTAAAATTATCAAAAAATAATTTTGTAATTGAGGTGAACGTTCTGGAATAATTGATCAAAAGATTTGCGTACACAATTTTGTACGCAATTACGCATATAGGTACATGATATACTGTATACCTTCGTTAACGGTATGTAAAAGAAAGAGTACGCTCATCGGCGTGTTTGGGAACCAGAAAAGCGAGATATCAAGAAACGCGTTACGGCAATATGCCAAAAATTGTGTGACCAATGCAAAATTTACCACAAACAACTGTAAAAAAAACTCGGATCGGATACGCAAACATACAAACAACAGTGCAGTAACCGAAACGTAGAAAATTAGGAAAGACGGCCGAAAATCCGTATTTTTGCACTTGTACTTTTTTTCTTCGTATAAGCATAAAACAGTCTGAAAAATCAGTACACATATTCGATTGTTTTTCGTAAATTATTTTATCCATTATTCTAGAATATTTCGCGCATTTCTGCTCACCTAAAATTATTGTTTTTCTCTTGCCGTACTTTAAATATATATGCAAAAATTGACTAGGTTTACGATAATCGTATAATTATAAATTTATACGTAAGTCTACTGAAAAAGTAAAAAGCGTAAACGTCAACCAACTCTAATCATTCGCTTTGCTGCATTTATAATGAAATATCCAGTTAGCAGAGACTTGAAACCTGGGCCATTGTTCTACGGTCTTCATATACTACACCGACGCCGATAGTCAAAAGAGGCTAAAACTGCAACGCTGTAAATCGGCACAAATATCATGAATCACAATTAGGCCTATTCTAATCCAGTTTCTGGAGATCAACTCCAGGTACTGTATGGAATGGTGTCATCCCCAACGTATTTATATTCGGAAAAGTTTTCGTGACTGCGGCATTATGTTAGCGATGATATAATATCACCGCTATACAGGGCTGGCCTCTACCAGCGAAGCAAATAATCGGCAAAACGCAGTGGATCAAAAATGTATGAATATGCACACTTTCAAGAGCTGAAACATTCTTCATGTCCACGAAATACATAATACTTTGATAACAACACGGTAGTACACAAACATATGACAGTAGTTACGAAAATATGTAGCAAGCTAGCTATACTACGAGCATATACTATCGTACACTTTATTTATATATACGCTTTGATACTACTTTGCACAGGGTTGAAATCAAGCAGAATTTTGGGCAATCTGATTTGATTTGAAATTGATTCGAAGCTTGAAATTTGAAATGATTGAAATCTTGATTACAACCCTAACTTTGCTTGCAAAGTCTTTGCATATGTATCACTAAAATGTACAGGATACTGCTAGCATAGACGTATGTATGTACAGGAGTTTAGCAGCGGCTCACCTCATTACTCTCCGGCCCATCCACATTGTCCACCTGCTCCATTTCCTCCAGTTTAACCGGATTAACCTGTCCCGTCTTGAGAATACTCCTAATCTGCGCCGCACTGCTGGCGTCATTGGGAATATTCCTCTTATCCTTTCGCCGTCCCTTCAGTCCCAAATACGCCCGGTACATGGCGCCGTCGATCCGCGTCGACGGGGACGTGGTCCGCGTGGCCAACACCGTCACCGGGGACTCTGACGCAAAGGTCACCTTCTTGGTACCGGCGTCCCCGTCCCACTCGTCCACGGAGGTTTCCGGTAGATCGTCACATGCTAGGATGAAATCTTTCAGCGGGATGGACGGTAGGGAGGTCGGTTGAGCGTTCATGGTGGGTTGTATGTGGCGGAGTTTGTGTTTTTGTGACAGGAGACTTTCGGGTGTCAGGGCTGTTGTGTCGCTCCGCTGCCTATAGCATCAATATGGAAAAGCGTGAGAAAACAGTGGGGAGGCTTTGGGGATGGTAAGGTTATGGTATGATAGGTTTTCCTTGATCTACGCATGCCCATGGCAAGAAGTGTACAAAGAAAACCAGTATAGAGTCGATGTACATCTTGCAAGTTAGGTTTTTAAACACATGCGAATAGTTTACTGATGCTTCAGGTTGTTTTAGTTACTTTATAATTGTAGATCGATGCCTGTGTTTGTTAACTACTATCACTACTATGCCATAGTGCTGCAACGGTTGATATGAATTAGCTTTGCTGAATGTGAGATGTTGGTAGAACAATGGCTGCGTAACGCTGCGCCGTAAGTAATGCCCGTGCATGGTTGCAGTGTACGGACCGTTAACAGATTTAAAAGCGTTGGTAACAGTTGGAAGCATATTTTTTGGAATTAAGTACCACGTCGCACATATGTAGCACATTCTCGCCCCAATCTTCTGGCTGCCTTATTAGACAATAATAATAACACTAATAATTGTAATAATAATAATAATAGTGATTATAACAGATAATAATAATGATCATCATAACAAAATAATAATCATAAGAAGCAGCAGTGTGGCTGAAAAAAAATTACGACGAACATCGTAGCCAAAAGCTGTTTTCGTGGTGGTGCACTTTTATTGTCACTTGACGCGTTCTAATCAATTCTTGACTCTTTCTGTTTAATCATAAAACTGGAATCAGAATACAAAAACTTTCTGGATTCAAATGGGGATAACGAAATTTCCCAACACTACCAGCTATTGTTCCGATCACACATCACGCCTCTACAACCATCAGGCCCGTATTAAAAGTAAAGTGTAAAAAGTCAGCTTTCTATATGAGCGGAACAACAGCATGATAATTTTGGCGAAACAAGTTTCCAGTAATCTGTAATCATACCGTTATTTCTTAGAGATATGCTTGCTTCTTTTCGACGCTCATGCTGTTATTACAGACAGAGAGTTTCGTAGTATAGTGGCTTAAGAGCGACCCCAATGATCCAGATTTTCAAGCCAATAACTTCACTCTAAGATGTTTAAAAAATTGACCAAGAATTTGAACGTTTCTGATGACGTTTACTTTTTAAGACGTTACGCGGTATACGATTCAGTACTTTTGTCAATTTATCTTTACATATAGTCTTGTTTTTGTTAACGGCCTAAACTAATGTTTGTAATGTGTTCGACTAATGTGTTAACGGTTAATGTGTTCGTGATTCGTACGTCAAATTTTAAAGTATATTTTGTTAGTTTTTCTAATTCTCCCGTGCTGTAATTTCTTGCTTTGATACACGCATAAAGCTACAGTTCAAAGTAGATGCGGAATGGACCGTAAAGCCGCAAGCAAAATGAAGCCAAACTACATTACCTCAAAACGTCCGCCACACTCCCACCCCCCAATCCATCCCCCATCGACCCACGTTGCTCTTTCACATCTCGTTCCGGTGTGTCAAGGGACTGCTGCAGTACCACGGTATCGCAGTACACGGACTCCTCATCGTACTCGGGATCGTATGAACACTGACTGACACTGTCCGACCGTGACAACGGGTTGAACCCTCCCGTGACCTTTGGCGGCTGGACCTGTGATCATCGATATATGACACCGGAATGACATTTTCAAATTATGCGAATGTATTGTTTTACTGTGAAATCGCTTGAACCCGATGATCCGGACGAGGTGTTTAGTGCGGAATCGTGACTGTGGTCATCCGGTGGAGTGACCTTTTGGGGACATGTTGGAGCGCGGAGAGTGAAATTACTGTTAAAATCTGCAAATATGCACAGCATTAACGCTTTATTTATTATTTTCGATATGTTTAGTTAGTGCGTATTATTTTAGTACTTTTTTCTCAATTCCTATAAACTTTCTCCATCTTCTCACTTTTTCAAATTTATTTCATTTTCTTATTTATTTTTTTCTGTGTTTTCTAACATTTTATTTTTTTTGCATTTTTCTTGTACATAGTTATCTTTCAATATTTCCTTCTGTAAGCACCAAATAAATATCATTTCGAATTCGAAAAAAAACACTTTTCCGACTATTTTTAACCGAAAATCAACGTATACCATAATTTCCGATAAACTGCGTTGTTAGTTTGGAAACCTACTGAAAACAATGCGAAATTCCTCAGCATGTTGGAAAGGAAAGCAAAACTCGATAATGTCACGGAACATGTTAATCGCAACGTCAACCATATTTTTGGAATAAAATCTGTGATTTTCGGTTAAAACAGTTTTCGTTTACTCACCGCTCTGTTTGTGCTTTTTGATTGGTTGATTATCACAGGATGAACTATAGGAACTTTCGTATCGTGGCGTATCCGGTTCGGTAATTACATGATATTCCCGCTCGGAAAGGTTATGTTTGTCGGAATAGGGTAGGTCTGTAAATGCACCGAAACGTGTAATCACGTTATAAAATTATAAAAATGTTTTGAATTTTGTTTTCAAATCGTAAAAAATACCTACGGTGAAAGCGGGAAAAACTACAGTACTACTTGAGAATGTGAAATTAAGTACGTGGTAATGCAAGCACAAGAAAGAACTCTTCGAATCCATCATTCACCGAAGTTGTCAGCCATTATACTACGGTTTCGAATCACACTGCACAGCGCTAACGTCGCGCCAATGGTGACACGCAGCAAACTTTATCTTCTTTTCAAATACTAGAATAATGGTATACTGATAAATTTGTAATCGGAATGGCAAAAAAAAACTACGGATGTTATTGTTACAGTACACAATCGAAATACATATAAAAGGAGAAAAACTGCACTGAACAAAGTGGAAAGAAGGCAGTCAAGAGTAACACACCGTTATTAATAAAACTGCGAAAGGAAAAAGTTTATCCATTAAGTAAAAACTTTACCAACAGCTATTTAACACAAAAACCAATTTCTGAAAATTATTTGGCCGTAAACTGTGCTCGTTATGTGGTTGTTGTTGGATCATGAAAAGGACCTTGCAAGCCATTGCACTACGCCTTTCTGTCATCTATTCGTAGCTGACATCGGTACTGACAATTGACCAATACAGCTAAGGAAAAACACTATATAAATTTTTTTAGCAGAATGCACCGGAAATGTCTCACAGTTTCCTGTAAACTTTCCCAAGAGTGCAACCAATCATAATCTGTCAATCCAGGTAAAAATGGTCGATACTACCGTAACTTTTCAAAGCCGATTTTCTTACCATAGATATTCTCATACTGCTCCTCCCCGACCCGCTCATACTCCGCACCCCCCATCGGCGGCGGGGGCGGAGGCGGTGGCTCACTGGGTCGGCGCACTTTCCGCCGGTCCATCGCGCTACTACCACTGTGACACGAGTGGGTCGGTGAGGCGCTAATGACGTTCCGCCCTACTTCCGGCACCACCACCCCCGGCCGTCGGACCAGTAGGTTTAGACGCAGCGGTGCATTCTTGAACAGCTCCACACACGCCGACCGGCTTAAGGTGCGCAGATCCACCCCGTTGACCACCAGGATCTCGTCCCCCGGGTGGACCGGGGCGTCGGGGGGCGCGGTGCGGATGAGGACGTGGTCGACTGTGTCGGTGGTCGGCTGGGTCTGGATGGAGAGACCGAGGCCGAGTTTTTCCCCGGGGGCGCGGGCGAGGGTGATGGGGAGGTAGGGGATGGTGGCGGGGGATTCGTCCGAGTAGATGGGCGTGATCACCGGGCAGGAAAGACGTTTGGACGGGGTGACTGCAAATACAATCAGAATATACAATTAAAGAGATTTAGTATATAAATTTTGAACAAAAATCAAGTGGAATTTGCTATTTTACGTAAATTAATTTTATTTTTAATTAATATTAATTTCGATAAAAAGAAACTAGTACAGATGAAATGTGTGATTCTTAAATATGGAGAATAAAGATCCTGCATTTTTGAATCAGTTTTTGTTTAAATTTGTTGGAACCAAGAAAATATTTCTTGAGAAAATAAATAAAAATTTTCCACAACGTACGTTTTTCTGAATTAATTCATTTATTGTTGTGCTGCTCGCATATCGGTCAGCTTTCACAGCCTTTCAGTATTATATTATTTATTATATGATTACTATTGTTAATATTAATTCTTAGTTGCATTAGATGTGTATATTAGTGTTATACGGAGTTTAGTATTAGCTAGTTTCGTATCAGTTTTATATGTCATTTGGTTCGCAGTTTTTAATTCTCCACGAAGAAAAAATAATTGTAAAAAACCCGCACGTTTCTGACCGCTTTTACAGTACTTGTATACTGCAAAAACTGCTGCTTTTGTAAAACTGGAGAATGTTAGCGACCGACATAACTGATTTCAAAGCGTATACAGCGCTAGCGTGAATGTAATGAAATAGATTCTGATTCGCTCTAATTAAGTAAATATCAGAGACAATATGAACTATGCTAATTATAAGGCGTCGCACAGTCAGGCAGCAGGAAAACAGTAAAAACTATTCTAGAATATTATTATTGTATTGACGCATTTAGCAATAGCGCGATTGTCTCCAAATATACAAGCCATCTCACTACGATTCCCTACCTAAAGTATTATACACCAAATAACTCTTTCAGTTTTATTATGTTATTGACACAATTGTAAAGTGTGTGAATAAAGAAATTGAGACAATAACTCTTACAAATGTATAGGACAGGCGGAATACAAAAGATATATGCAAATCAACGCTTAAAAAAACAGATAAACAATAAGGAGTGCGTACTTCAAGATGCGTAAAACGCTGCCATTATCAGCGGTCTTTACTTGAAATCGACTGTTTTTGAGATGAAATAGCAATGCCGAGCACTAGGCGAAACCAAGCTGATAATTCAAAAATAGGCGTCCACGAATAAAATTCTATAAACATAGTTAGTAAATGTATAAACACGAAGAATACTGTATGACAGCAAAATGTACCGGTAAACAGTTGAAAAACGGTTATACAATAGCAAAGCAAATTTGTTGCACAGTATGTAATCATTCCAAAGTCTCACAATTAGTGCAGTATGGTTTGTAAGCGAGAGCCGCAAAATATAAACGGCATAAAACCTAGAGCTTGAAATTTTTATAATAACAAAATTAATAATAATATTTCTTAGAGGAACAGAATAGTTTTTGCAGGTAATAGAAACTATAAATATTTTGCTGCATCTACGCTACAGCATATAAATTTCTGGAGAGGAACTGATTTTGGTGGTATACAAGCATAAAATATGCCTGGTTCTGGTCAATAGTGCGGCAAACTCCCATAAATAACAATATCAACAATACGATGTCGGAATATGTAAAAAACTAATAATTCAACCATTTTTTTGGTTATGCCGGTGCGGATTTACAGACGGTGTTAAATCATCCTAACTTTGTAATGGGCCAGTTTATTTGTCACCAAAGCCATTACACTACGTCTTCCATAGTGCACAGTGTGTGCGAAAACAATCCTGAAATTATCCTATACCCGTAAATCTAGCAGCACAAGAATGGAAAAGCGCTTTTTTTATTTGATAATTGATTAGATTGTGTTATCTAGATACTAGTACGGCACATGGGCTAACCAATATGAATAATCAAAAGCCTTAGATATATGTATCAAAGTTGCATAATGCTTTTAGTATATCGTGTAGCAGCGCTCTGCATTGTATGTTTTCCACAATTTTCCTCCGCGTATTTGAATAAGACAGGCACTTCCATAATTCTACCGTTAAATATACCGTCAAATATTTTGAGAAATTTGTAAAATGTCAACAAAGATTTTATATAAATACTTTTATGACCGGCCGATTGGATCGGCGGAATGTTGCTGGAATAATCCGATTATAATCTTGGTAAATCGGTTGCACTTTACCCAGTGAATAGCAGCAAAACCACAATATAAACGATCCTGTCAAATTTTCGCCATGGATCGCTTATATTGTACACTTGTAAGTTTAAACGGTAATGTACATCAGAGGTACATGTCTCGCTGCCTGGCGGTGAATTATTTTTCTTAAGTGTCATACTTGAGAAGAGCTTGACCGACTACACCGACTGGTCAACGCCGATCATCAACGAAGGAAAAAAGTTATGGAAAATATAACGGCTGCCGGATATATCGCAAAAAGTGTTGTAACGTTAAAAAAACCGCCCTCGTCGAAGAATGCAGAAGCGACAAGCACGTGAATAACGTCTTAGCGAAACAGGTATGACACGTTACCTGAAACAGATATATACTGGTATAGTCGTTAATATCCACGATTTTGACTACAGTTTTATTACAAAAAACCCTTCATAATTTGAATACAATATATAAAATAAATAAAATAAATTTATATCATAAACTATTAAATTATATTAATTAGATGAGTTAATTTCATCTGTTTTTTGTTTTAATTATAATTCTGCTGAATCATAAACCATTCCTCGTAATTAATTTTAAATGCCATTGTGTTTGCATAAACGTTTCTGTAACATAGGCGAGAATATTACAGAGAGATAATCCGTTTATAAGTGTTGCTAACGCATTAACTATGGAAAATAATTTTCAAATGCAATGTTTCTTCGTAGTTCCCAAAGTTAGTTCAGAATTATTTTGAGGATAAATAAACTCTTTCTGAAAAATCCTTCATAATAATATCATAATTAAATATAATAATTAAAATAATAATTATTATTTAATATTATAATTATATTAATAAATTATTATAATATTATAATTGATGTTATAGTTATCATAAAGGAGGCCAATGTTTTCAGTTACATTTGAACACGGTCACAAATCCAGGAGAAACATTGATTATCAGCACATTATTTTCGCTGACTGCGATCGTATTTTACCGGATCTGGCTGGAGATTTAAAACGCTTTTTAATCCGCGCATGTTGCTTCCAGATACACAGGTTCATCATCAAAAACTTATAAAAGAAAAAAAACCCACAGCTTCCCAATGATTGCACGCATATAAAAAACGCCGCAAACCGTACAAAAAAAACATATCACATTAATTTAGCTCATTTATCATTACAAAAACGCTACATAAAAGTCACAACTCGTTAACAAAACTCGCGACACCGACAACCGCTGCAGTAGCTTTTTTCGCGATCACCGAAAATAATTTATCACCTAAAAGTCGAGTCAGGATAATTACCATTGAAAAGGCCAAAAAATCACATAACATTTCGGCGCATCTCTATGTCGGCAGCGGCCAGAAAACCGACAGCTAACAATCATCATTGTTGTCATCACAGCATTTTGTAATATATTATTGTGGTGAGACCTCTTTTCAAGCCGCCATCAATCATGAAACATGGGTTTTATGATGCAACAGGTGGCAGAGCATATAGAAAACGTGGTTCTGCCAGAATAAGCAGTGTATCATAAAATGTTTAAAAAAAAGGGGTATTATAAACGTATTAGGCAGTTCATGCGAATCGAACGGTAATTAATGGTGACACGCGATGCTGAATTAATTAGGGCTTAATTACAACGAGTTCGATCAATGAAATTCTACGAAATAAACAGATCATGATGTAATCGAACAGCCAGGTATCAAGTTGTAATTAATGTCCTGACATATATTGCATAATAATTATATGCATATATATAATTTCAATAAAATTTATATAACACGAAAAAAAATTCTAGTGAACTGTTTGGAAATGTAACTTCATTTATTTAATTTTATTTGTGTATGCCGATTAAAGCATAGATAAGCATTCATATAAACGTCCATTATATCACTGCGAGTTTTACAATAAAACAAAATTAAAACAAGAAATGTTCCCGTTCAATTCTTTTATCATTTTGCTACATTATAACCATTCAATGCTGATTCAGAAGCCATAATTATATACCAATTAAAGTACTTTTGGTAAGGCATTTTTGACAGTTTATAACTTTATATCCATAAATACTACAGATTCCACAATCCAACATACACTTAATTTTTAAACTGTAAGCTAAATATAGCAGCAAAATCAATACAAACTGTTGTTGCACACATATGTTCTGAACACAGTTTTATAGCAATAGAAACCATAAACAGTATTAACTGCAATTAATTAATCTTAAATACGTGGATAAAAATTGGATAAATTTTTTACCCAGCTTCGCTTTTTTAAAATTTTTTTTAATCTCGCTTATGAACGAAAAAGCTGCATTAGCGATATTCTCAAGCTACACACTATCGAACGTTTATATGAAAGAATCTTCTTCCAAGCAGACAAATCGGTCAAACGCCAGAAATGTCTTATCTATTTGTCAGACGCCAGAGATCTCCGTCTACATGTTTTTCCAAACTCAAAAACATATACATTACATATTATATTTCCCCATCTACCGGTTTACACAAGTCCACTTGACTTACATTTCTTTCGTCGAGCATCGGGCTCCCTGAGACTCGACGCGGCACTTGAGCACCGTTCATACGGCGTCTTATCCATTGTGGCCGGCGTGGTATTATATCCATAGCACACAGACCAATCGGATCGGACGCGCTTGGCCAACACCGGACCAGGATTACTGGTGACCGTTTCCGTTTGGAACGTGCTCAACACGCACGCTGATTCCTCTGTTTTCGTCTCCTCGACTGGAGATGCAGTACTGATTAGATGACTGAAAGAGGGACGCAACTGTTTGGTCGGGAGAAAGTAGGGATTGGTGTTTTCGGGGCGTGCGTGGAGATTGATGTCGTGGATGGATAACTGGGGGGAGCTGATGCACTTTCGCTCGGGCATACCGCTGGACGATGGGAGGAGAATGTTCCAGTTGAGTTCGCCGTTCGGGTGGAAGACTTTCTTCCGTTTGCGCCACGTGAAAATGTGCATTTTTAGTGCATGTCACGGTAAAGGGGCAAAATGAAAACCGGGCGGGAAAGATACTAGAGCCGAGTGTCGTAGAACAGTGGCTAGAGTTTCTTCTGTGCCGCGTTCGGCGCTGTAGTAAGAAATTGTCACACAAATGCTATTACCAAATAAAGAAAAAAGTGTAAAAAAATTATTTTTTGTCTGATAATATGAACGAAGAAGTTGGCGTTGCTGGTTCCAAAAGATATATCACTTCATAGTCACAGATTATTATTCCACATAATAATTATTATAGTGATCAGTCGAGTATGCTAAATCCGCAGTTCCAACAGCGAGCAATCGTAGAACAGTGGCTAAAAAGTTTTCAGGGCATTCAGGTTGTACCGCTGATATTATACTACTTTAAAGTATCCCTCTCGAACTTAGAATTCCAGTCGCATTTTTTTCGTAATCAGATGGAAAATACTGTTGCAATAAAAAATGATAAAGCATGCGCGGCAGTTACGATATCCAGGCGATTATGGGGAATCAACAGGCAGTAATCAGATGATAATATGCCTCATGAATATCCAAACAAAATGATAATTTCCCGCTGAATCAGCCGCGGACACCCCACCGCCATAATGTCACTCACTTGAGACAAAAGACCCCATTACGCAAATAATCCCCCCATTGATCAGTTATGATAATGTAAGTGCACCGGCCATATCAATCTCCAAATGAAAACAGCGGACAGCGTACACTATAACACAATCAAAACGTGATAATACGGCCCGGTGCAAAAAAGTGAAACCACCGATCATTGTCTTTTACAAATCACACTGACGTGTGTCGAGTGAGGCCTGGGTAAACATGCAA
>JAQGAU010002126.1:0-16539 GCA_034698045.1 Paramacrobiotus richtersi
AGGAGGTTCTTGGCTTCCAGTAGCAAAGGGTTTTGTGGAAACAATGTGCTGACCAGGTTGGCGAATAAAAGATTGATTACATAGATATTAAAGGGCTTTAGAGTACTCCGGAGTTGGAAATAAAAATACAATAGTAGAGCGTTGCCGGCAAGTGATAATGTGCACAAGGTGGACGCCAAACTCAGCAGAAATGAGAAGCCATCAGTGCGATTAGTTGAGGTAATCACGAAGGTTGTGGTATTTATCGTCGAATGGTTCGGCAGCATTTCCATTGTGTTCAGACCAGGTCAAGTGACTTTCAGAATCGTTATATCGGAAGGTTTTGCAATTTGTTCGGTGGAACCAATGTGCTACAAATTAAATATCTGCACTCGCCGACTCAAACTGGCCGCTTGAATTTATGCGTCGAGAGCAGAATATTCAAGGCAAGATCTCGGTTTGTTCTAACTAACAGGCTAAAATGTCCAGAGAAGAACGTACTGGTGACTGACGCCCAACAGATCCCCAATCAATTCAGTGACATGGGCTGGTGTGACACCGTGTCTTCTTATATTTGCCAGCTACTTATACATAGCTTAAACGCTTGGTATTCGGGCAAATTCCGTGTTTCGAACAACAAGGTCACATTCTTCCATGGCATCACGATTCTCATTTTGAAGCGGTCTGAAAAAGACTAAAGCTTCGGACCTTTAAGATAACATAAAGACGCTTTGTGAACGTTACTATCGATTGGCTATCCGGACCGGTAATCCACAGTCCATAGCCTTTAGGACGAACGATCGTTGGCCTGCGTTGCGTAAGAAATGACATTCCCTGGCGCATCTAAACAAAACCGTTTTCTATTCCTGATTACGTCCTTATGACCTTAAACATTTGCCGGCATTCATTATGTGCACGCATTTTTTGGTTGTGTCTTTGTTGATTCCGTCCAATAAAGAGAATTTGAGCGAATCGGAACCTTAACATGCGAGTTCGGCGAAACCCACGCAGGCGGTTGATGCCCTTTCGATCACTCGTGACCCTCATTCCCCAGTTCGGCCTCCTGTGAGATCGAGTGGCGGAACATTAATCTGTCGTGAACAAACAAAACAATCACGTCAAGAACACGTCAAGAAACAAATGTTGAACATGCCCTTTTAACAAATTACTTATATGCAATGTTTGCGGCTCGATGGGGAACGACGGGATATCGACATTGTGGTGCAGCGGGAAGTAATATCATTTCTGCCGTCCATCGAACAAGGTGACCTTATGGATGCAGGGCTTTTTAAAGCGAGGTCCCGCATTCCAGGATCAGCAAACTCACTGCTCACTGCTTTTATTTTTCGGAGATTGTCAGTCCGGTGCACGGTGGCGACGGCGTTACGACGGTGCAGACTGTACAGTTTACAGTCGTGAAAAAATGTAAAAGGTAAAAAAATGGACTTGGCAGTCACGTAGCGGTAGATACGAAGTAGTGGTCATATATTCTTGTCATATTCTGTACTGGAAGCTAAAAAAACTATTAGGAAATCACTATAGGCAGCCGCCGCACCCCATTTCCCCACCGTTTACTAAAATTAATTATCGATGTTGAACTTTGATTTGCGTGGCATCGCAGAATGGATTTGCACATGTGTGGCCGCTAAAAGCGTCTACAGTTATATATGTGCAACTGGTTTATGAAGACACAATAATGACATAGCCACCGTTTCTTATCATGCCAGCTCGTGCGTAACGGTGTGTTCATGCGATCGGGCCAGCTCACACGGAAGCTGTAAATGGAAAAACATCTACCGAATGCTGGCATATATGTAAGGTCATCAGGACGTAATCCGGAACAGCAAACGGTTTTGTTCAGATGCGCTAAAGATTGCTATAGTTTTTAGCAAGGCAGGCGAACGACTGTCATTCTTTTTGCAGAACAAATGGAGCACGTGAACAGTTCATCCTAAAGGATATGAAATACAGATTATCGGTACCAATAGGTAGGTAAGGATCACAAAGCTTCTTTTAGAGTCGAAAGGTCAGCAGTTTTAGACGCTTCACAATTATCATCTGATGCCAGTGATGAAGTCAGGTTGTTGCTGTTGAAAACACCGAATTACCCCGAATGCTGCGCGTTTCCGCTATTTTTAATTATTTGACAAAAGGACGAAAACACAACGCCACACCAGCTTATAGCATGGGCTGAGTGTTCTACTTGTATAGATATTCATCTCGGTTATCAGAAAACCCGATCTTCGCATACATACATAGATATTCCGCTCTGAGGCATAACGTCATCTGGCCGGTTCGGGACAGCGAGTTTTATATCAAATATCTTTTTTACCAGACCAGGTCCAATTAAATGAAAAATCTTTCAATTTAATGGTTCTGACTGCGAATTGATCTGTTGCAAACTTGCAGATCCAGTTTGAATACAATGGAAAAACTACTGAACCAGTCGATGATAAATACCACAACCTACACGAATACGTCGACTAACCGCACCCAAGGCTCCTCATTTCTGATAAGTCTGGCGTTCACTTCTTGCATTTTATCACTGGCCGGCAACGCTTTACTACTGTATTTCTTTTTCCGGATCCGGAATTCCCTAAAGCCCTTTAACATCTATGTTATCAACCTTTTATTAGCCAACATATTAAGCACATTGTTTCCACTAAACCCTTTGATACTGCAAGCAAAGAACCTCCTCCCCGTGAAATACTGGCCGCAGTACTGCACCGTTGTCCGTTTTCTATCTACACTAGCGGCACCCGTCCCGTTATCCCATATGTTTATCTCTATAAACCGATTGTGGGCGATCGCTTTCCCGTTCTACTACCGAGTGCATCATACCAAAAGAGTTGCAATAACTGCTTGTTTATCTAGTTGGATTATGGTTTTACTGTACGTCATTCCGGCGATCACAGTCGATACGGTGTTTTACTTGGACCAAATGGACAATCTGTTTTGTACATTCAGCAAAGGATCGCCCATCCAGTCCCAATGGTTCCCCGCGTATATTTGGTTATTTCATAATGTAACGGAATTTGTGGTTATGTTTAGTTATCCCTACTTTGTCGCTAAATGGATTAGTGGCAAGAAAGTGGTTCCTGTTGTAGCAATCACTTCGTTCGACGATAGAACTCACAGAAGCAGCTCACTGGCTGGTTTGCCTAAACGGGAACAGTCCAAGCCACTCAGTCATCCACAGTTTAGAAGGCGTACCAATATGCCGTTCATGCTGCTCTCACTGATGACATTAAGCATTCTGATCTGCTGGACACCAACGAACCTGTACTTTATGGCCGGAACGTACCTGAACGGCCTCAACAGCATACAGTTTCTTACAGTGGCCCGTATTCTAAAATTGTTACATACTGCTTTAGAGCCGGTCTTATTTGGTGTTGCGATACCAGAGCTTCGACAAGAAATTCCTAGTCTGATAGCAGCAGTTAAAAAATTGCTTTCAAAATCGTAGCGTAAGCGTACCCAAACGGACAAAATGTTTTCTGTCTCTGTTATACCTTAGTTCGTACCTGACTACTTTTTTTGCTCTCTTTCTACTGTTCATGTGTTTTCCTGGGGAGGAGCCGGTCTGGATCGTGGTAAGGTACTACATACTTACCTTTATGCACATTCTTAATTGCCCACTTAACCAATTAAGCGGCATTAAAAAACCAAGTTTTTTCGTGGAGATGTTTTACAGCGTTTTAAGAAGCCGGGACCTTGAGTCCTTGACGAATCCAGAGTTTCTCACTGTATGTTTAGACTTTGGAGTTTGGACGATAGATGAAGTGTAATTCGTCCAGACGACCTTTTGAATGAGTGTGTTAAGATTTCTTCGTGAAAACGTTTGTTGTTCAACTATCTCCTTCTCTCGCGGCGGACGCGCCGCGAGGCCGACACCTGTCGGCCGTAAAGCATTCTAACTTCTCCCTGCATACTTCAGAGCAGAAACTTCGACTGTCTCGCCGGTGAAAATCTGGTACTTTGTAGTCAGACATGCTGGACAGGTGGGCATTACAGTTCTCGAAGGATCGGAAAGCAATAACACTGAGCGGAAGGATTTGTCAGCCTCCACGGGACATGCATTTGCTTTTGCGGTGCGTCCCAGACCCGGATGTGTCCATCGACCACATGTCCATTCTATGAACGACGCGAGGACTAAATGCTTTGGCGGAGCTGGTGCTAAATGTCTGAATAAAAACTTTAAACAAGCGATTGGAAAGCTCATATATGGTCAGTTAATGCTGTTTGATTGTTGTTCACCGGTAGGTGTACGAGCTGGGCAAATTGCTTTGTTCTTCGTCGACCTTAAATGAGCGCGCATTTTGCGGCTCCCGTTATGGGCAGAATTTGTTGGCTACTTATCGATGTTTCAAACCACATACCGTCAGTTCACTGTGCATTAATTAAAGTGTTTCGCTGTCCACTTTGTAGACACAGCTGGATTGTTGATCGTTTCATTGTGCCCTTACTGTATTTCGTCCAGTAAAGGGATTTTCAATTGAACCGAAGCCCTAGCAAGCGCGTGCGGCGACGCCCACGTAAGCGACAGTGCCCTTTCGATCACTCGTGCCCCGGCCACTTCGGCCTCTTGTCAGATCGAGTGGCGGAACATTAATCAGTGTTTGATCAAACAAATGTCGACAAGTCAATCAGGAACACACGGCGGTTTACTTGTCATTTCTTCTATGTTCTACTGTACTCCGCAAAATCGACCGCTTCGCTTCGTACAACGGCAAGTGGTCTGATGCCCAACCACACTGATCGGGAATGGGTTTTTTTAAGGCAAAGGCTTGATGCCGCATTGAATATTTCCGACGGCTGTAGTAGGAACGCCTATGCGCGTTGGACAGAGCCGACCCAGATAAACCGTTACGTTTCCGAGCTGTTGTACTATTTATACTGATCACAGGGTATGTTTACTGTGGAGAGGTTATGAACGGTGAATAGTTATGAATGTTCAAAGTTTCTAATGCGTGAGTTGGCTTAACATAGCCATTCTCGAGATCAGCCATTCGGTCCTTACCATAGCGGTCTATGGGAATCGCATCAAGATCGTATGTAATCTTGCTGACCCATTCCCCGTAGACGGACGGCTATGCTAAACAAACTCCCGTAGTAAAAACTGTAAATCCATAACTATGCACCGTTCATAACCTCCACACAGCAAAAAAACCCCTGTGATCAGTACAAATAGTACTTCATTTCGGGATCATTCTCATATTTTTGCGAATATGAGGCGTCGGGTAATCTGCTTGTGAGCGATTTTCGAGATCAGTCTGACGAGGACAAAGCTAATGACGGTTATCCCGATGCAAAGATTTCTTTTGTTGCCTGGTCAGTTTATCTGACCAGAAAGGCGTTAGTAACTGCTTAGCTTAGGGATTGTGTCAAATACATATTTGCATGTAAGACTCAGACTGATCCCACTACAATACTTACCTTGCCTCCTCAATAGCATTTTAAAGGCCAGCAGTTGTTGACGCTTTACAAAGATTGTTTGGTTAAAATTGGTTTCAAGACGGTAACTTAGAAGTTATTGTTGGAAACACAGAATTAATTTGAGCCGCTGGGTGTTTAAGCTTCCTGTAAGATGTGCAGTAAGTAGCTTTGACAATGAAGTAACATGGTATCACTGATCTTTTACAAAGGCAGTTTTCATGGTATGCTTCACTCGAGCGACAATAATAAACAAAAAGCAAACAAGAAATTAAATGAGAGACGCTAAAGACCACAGCGTAAAATAATAGTTCCATTTCCACACCGAAACACAAAAATACGTCTTCCAGTTCCTTGCTTGTGTCAACCGTCCCCATAACGCAGATTCCGTTCCCTCGCTGGATTTCCACGCTTATCCGCTGACAAAGGAATTCCACTGTCCGTTCATTTCCATTGTTTCTCGAGTTCTGCGTCCAAGTTCCACCAAAAACAACTGGACATGCATCCCTATCTACCCATCGTTCAAACGCCACTGGTTGAACTATATAGCGGTCCCAGAGGGCGGTGTAACGCGTTTCCTTCTTTCTTCACTTTGGTCAGCGGCGGCTCCGCATATTGCAGCAGTCCGAGCTATGTATGAGACCGCAAAAGTGTCCGCTACCGCTCATCCCACACGAGTGGCATGCCGGATTTCCAGGGCATCAAGATCGCCCATCCGGATGCTTATCATCGCCTCTGTCGTCGGCAAAGACTTGTTTCTAAACACACTCGGTCATCTTTACGTTGGTAATCATCTCCGTCTTCCTGCGAATCAGTTGGTCAAATTGTTGCAGCTCATCATCATGCTTCCAGCATTCCTAAGTTCGGAGAAGTTACAGGAGTTTCGGGACCACCAAGCAATTTTTAGCAGTAACAACGATTGATGTACTGGCATGATGTCTAGCCAGTTAATCAAACCTCCAGGGCTTGTAAGTTCTCCCTTATTGACCGCAAAAACCCAAACGGCAGTATAGGTGAACCCAGCAGGTCCAGTCGGCTGGCCGCAACGATCTGGACATCCGGGTATATCTCCAGGAACCAGCCGAGAGTGTCCAAATGTTCAACATCGGTCCTACCAAGAACATACACTTCACACTTGCTCATGTTCAGTTCCAGCTTCCTACCGCACTTGCGCCAACATGAAGTTTCTCGAAAAGATCCAATATCTGGGCGAAATCCGCCGAACGCTTTCGCTGATCTAGTTTATGATGTGATTGAATCGTTTATATTCTTGGCTGGTCATCAGTTAATTCATCACGAACATCTGCAACAAAATCATAAACAGTCACCAAACGAAGCTGCAGCAATGGAGCATCACGCCAGGTACATGCGATCGTGCTGTCTTACCTGACAGCTGGTCTCATGTCGGACGAGAAAACAAACCCCCAGCTAGGTTAGGAACTCCTTAGCGATTCCAGCTAGAAGCTGCCGGAATAATTTCTTTCTCTGTAACCAGCGGTGGGACGGGAATACTCCCCATTCCAGCCAGCCGGGGATAGTCGATCGGGCAACCGGGTTTTTTTTACGGCTACCGAGGTTGCGCAGTTACCAAAGCGCCACCCTCAGCGCTGCACATAGCCAGTGTCGGCACAAGGGTCGCAATTTGGAATAGATCACGGGCGCAAGTGTTTGTTTCGATGCGCCAACTCGACGCCAAGGGATGCTCCGTGCTTAGGCGAAGCAAGATAACGCTCGCTATTTAGGTCGTTATTTCTTCTGCGGAACAAATCGCGCACGTGAGCAGCAAGCAGCTCATCCTGAAAGCTCTGGAATGCTGATTACCGGCATGAACAGGAGGGTTCACAAAGCGTCTTTATATAATCTTAAAGGTCAGCAGTTATAGACGCCTAATAATTATCATCTGACGCCAAGCGCATTCAAGTTTCTGCGGAAAAAGTACGGAAATAACTCGAATGATCAGCGTTTAAGCTACGTATAAGTGTAGAATAGTTAAGAGAAGGTAGAAAACACGATTAACGTACACAAGGTCCTGCCACTGATTTCACTGAGAATGTTTCTTGTCGAATGTTACCGGTACACTATTCTCCGCCCATTTATTCATGTTGTCAGTTATAATGTTCCCGATGAATACTCTGCTCCAGTCCTGAAGCATAATTATTAACTTACCTTTATTTTATTAACAATGGAAATAGGGCCGAACCTATCGATGATAAACGCCACAACCTTCACGACCAGTCGCACCGAAGGCTTCTCATTTCTGATAAGTTTGTCAACAACTTCGTGCGCTTTAGCACTGACCGGCAACGCTTTACTGCTGTATATTTATTTCCGGTTGCGGCGCATCCTAAAGCCCTTTAGTGTCTATGTTATCAATCTTTTATTAGCCAACCTGGTGAGCACATTGTTTCCACAGAACCCTTTGATACTGGAAGCAAAGAACCTCCTCTACCCGAAATACTGGCCACAGTATTGCAGCATTGTCCGTTTCCTTTCGACAATGACGGCACCCGTACCGTTATCCCATATGTTTATCTCTGTAAACCGAATGTGGGCAATCGCTTTCCCGTTCTGCTACCGTGTGCATCATACCAAAAAACTGGCAGTGGTCACTTGTTTATCCAGCTGGATGGTGGTTTTATTGCACGTCATCCCGGTAATTACAGTCGATGCGGTATTTTACTTGGATCACATGGACAATATGTTTTGTACATTAAGCAAGGGATCGCCCATCCAGTCCCAATGGCTTCCAGCGTACACCTGGTTATTTCATGTCATACCGGAATTTGTGGTTGTATTCAGTTATCCCTACTTCGTCGCTAAATGGATCGGTGGCCGGAAAGTAGTTCCAACTGTAGTTGTGGCTGTGTTTGCCAATAAAAGCAATACTCCGATTGATTTCCTTGCGCTGAAAAACTCCAAGCCGCTGCGTAATCCGCAGTTTAGATGGCGTTCCAATCTGCCTTTTGCGCTGCTGTCTCTAATGACGCTCAGCATTCTGGTTTGCTGGACACCAATGTACCTGCACTATATGGCTGGACCGTATCACAACTGGCTGAACAGTATACAGTTTCTTTCAGTAGCTCGTATCCTAAAATTGCTACATGCTGCTTCGGAACCGGCCATATTTGGTATTGCAATACCAGAGCTTCGACAAGAAATCTCTAGTGTGATGAAAACACTTCAAAAACTGCTTCCGAATTCGTGGCGTAGGCATACTGAAACGGGCAAAATGATTTGTCTCAACGTTGTACGTTAGTTCATATGTGATCACTTCTCTCGCTTCTTTTCTTTCGTTTCCCCGGTAAGTTCCTGTGGATCTTGCCCTTGGCAAAGTTTTAGCCCAGCCGCTGTGTCAGAGAATTTCTCGATTACCACGTTTGCGTGTCCTGGATTGCTGGCTGGACTACAGCTGTGTCGACCATCTACGGCCTTCTAAAAGAAAGGCCTGATATAGCATAAAAACGTGTTACGCGCTTGTAATCGATCACTCCACCCAGAAAACGGCATTAAAAAATCCGGCGTTAAACTGGTTTCTTAATGAGCTACGGAACATCAAAAGTACACTGTTTTTTCAACAATCTCAACGGTCAGAACAGAACGCGGAGAATGAAACTCACATTTCAACAATAACTCGACCACAGCATCGATATGCATTGCTTAAGACATAGTAACCCGCAAGCAAATCCCAGCCGGCAAGCTATCCGGAAAGCCTGACTCCGTGGCAACCGCCCTACGATTCATGCATACATGCCGTGAAAACACACTCGCCACTGGTCAGCACCGACAAAGTCCATCCTTCTTCCCTCCCTCACTGTCTTAACCGGAATTAGCACAGCTAATTCTTCTTAAGACAGAATCGGGATCGAATCATCATTTATTGAACATATATATTTGGGCATAAGGGAGTACACAGGACATGGGCCACCGCCGCAACCGGTCACCAGTCATCCAGCCAGACAAAACACCCCAAACCCCCAATCACATTCGATATGGGCAAAACCCAAGAACGGGCTTGTTCGATCGAATATATCGAAGACAGGCATCACTTTTCCACCGACCAGCCGTTCTGATATCATCAATGGAATAACCGAGTTCGGCGGCCGACGTAGCGGCCCCAATGCGAAATGAGTGAGGCGTAATTAAATGTCCATTCATAACACCGCTCATAATACATTTACGGAGCCCGGATTTCTCACAGTACGTCAAGGTTTTGAACGTTTGGATAAAAAGAGTCTAGATGATTTCTCGTAAAATTTTTCGTGTTGTTGCTGGTGGATTATGCAAACCGAATATCCCAGGGACCAAAGGTCACGAAAGGTACTGAGATAAGATCGTTATGCAAAAGTGAGCCAAGAAAGTGCATGGTGCAAGGCGCAGAAACCTGGCTTCTTGGAAAGGTCAGCCGAGAGCACGCAGTCATAATGCCGCACAAAATGAAGCGGTTAACGTTACAACTTGCTGTGTGATGATGAAGTTTCGGTTCGTGAGAACACAATCCGGCAAAACCCTGAGAAAGAGCCACAAAGTTTGACAGACAATCTGTAAGAGGCCGGGCCTCAGACCTGGAAATGGAAACATACTACTTCCATTACAAGCGCCACCCCATACCCCTGCAGCATAGACAAAACATGGGAAGTGGTACTTCGAGTGCATGTCAAAATCTTTGCATTCTTGCTTAGTCGGTAGTGTAGCATTACAATAAACCAGATTTAAAAGCAGATGTGTCGGCAAAATATGCGTAAATACACAGCCACAATAATAAGCCGCGGACTGTACCAGTATGCTGTTAATAACGGTACTGAGTTCACCACAAGCCAGGACAGTAGCAAGCTCGTATAGATAATCCGTATACAGATAGTTACACAAAGACAGTATTTGCATTCCGGATTTTTCGGCACTTCCAGGTTTCAGGAAGTGAGACTTCCAGATCGGCGCCTACCAGTTCGAGTTGAAGTGTTGAAGTTTCAGGTTATTGTATATACAGTATGACTCTCGGCGTTGCGACCTGCCTGTGCATCCCTGTCGACTGCCAAACAAGATCGACGGGACTGATGTACAGTAGTAACGATTTCGCGAATCAAACGTAGTCGGGTTATTTTAGAACAAGGCAGAGCATCCTCTAAGACATTACCTACCGGAACTTAGTTAGTAGGGTTAGGCTGACTCGGGTGTTTCATGTCTAGATGCAGTGTGGTATGTCTAAGGAAGGTCACAAGTAATCTCTTGTGCACATCCGCAGCGGAAGTTATATACAGGCTATTTATTACTTTCGCGGGGTTGGAAAACAGGATTTTTCTTAGTAAATCTGAATCACTGATAGGGATTCCACGGTACTTCAGATTCTCCCGTCTACAGTACTGTGCATCGAGTGTGGAAAACAGAGGCAGGACTGCTCAGTAATTATCCAAGACAACCAATTATTGGGTTTGGGTTTGGTACATCCTGTTCATTACGACAGAAAATGAAACGGATAGTCGGCTTTCTCCCGCCATGGTTGTTTCCTCGGACTGCATATAAGACGACAAACATTAGTCCGCAAACTCGTAACTGCCGTTGCTCACGTGCAGTTTCTGTGTCTGCATTCTGTGGCGCTGCAATCATCCTCAGCGACAGCAACGTTCAGTACGCGTGTTTCATACCTGCAATCAACGTAGTCGAAACCGGCGTTTGTATAATGTTTAACGACAGCAGCAGAAATCCTTCTGCTTTCTCCGATAATCGAACGTTTCCCCACACGGCCGACCGCGCAGTCAGGGGTCACGCTTCATCATTAACGAGTCTGATTACCTTGATGGTGATCCCGTTAGCGCTGAGTTTTGCTTTGCTTTTCTTGCTGCTTAAGAAGAAGAAACTACAAACTCCCTTCAATGTGTATATGCCCTCTTATGCAGTAACGCCCTCTATGTCGGAATTGTAATCCGATGTCAATTGTCGACGAATATTACGGTTATTGGTGGATGGGATTCACAGCCGGCACCGTAAAGATCTACAACACTTTCATCATTTCGTCCGTCGCGGTGCATGTTCACGTGCTCATCAGCATGAACCGCTCCTGGGTGCTGTTTTGGCCGGTGTCCTACAAGAATCGTCACACTTCCCGTGTCGCCGCATTACTCTGCGAGGCGCAGTGGTGTATCTTCACGCCCTGCTAATGCCCGCTATAGTCATCGATGCCATGTATTACCGCTCGCCGCTCAGTAAAGCCTGCTCTCTGGACACCAAGGCCCATTTTACCTGGACGATGATTATGTCGGTGTGGGTGTTCGAAGTGCCCAAGCTTTTCATTCCGGTATGCTATCCGCTGCTGCTTTGGAAGTCTGTCCAGAGGAGGCGGGGCCGTGCGGTACAAGCTGCTGCACCGGATGGACTGCCAAACCTAAGCAGGTCCACAGGGAACTCGGGCCCGGCGAATCGAAAGCGAGAGAACAAGTCCCAGGCGTTTATCGTGCTGACCCTTTTTACACTGACAATGAGTGCTACGGTGTGTTGGACACCGAGTATGGTGTACTACCGGTTGGCGGCCTTTGTGCCGCTGAGCACAATTGCGACCTTGCATGAAGTTCACGAGGCCCTGTCGACGTTGCTGCCCCTGCTGGATCCGCTCTTCTTTGCGCTCAGCATCGCCAGTTTACGAACGACGGTTGTTCGTATAATCAAGTGCCGACTGTCGCCGTAAAGGATCCGGAATAAGTACTGCATTTTATACATTCTGCATTTTACATGGTTATATTGATGAAGTGGTATAATGACCCGAACTACCCGGATGACGCTCTTAACGGATCAGAGCAGCGCTAGGATAATCACTGCCAAAGGTCACTAACCGAACTAACCTTCTCATCAAGCACAACATATTTATAACTTATTGGACTTTTTCGCAGGAGCGATTTTTTAATCAGTTACTCAAACTGCTGGTGTAGTCTGCGTATGGCTAGCCGAGCTCAGCACGGTCGAAAACGATCCTACCCGTTTAAAGTACTTGCCGGTTTTGGTACGACTCCTACTGTTCCACCTATCTGCTTTTATTCCCCCCATTGCTAATTTGTGGTTTAAAATACTGCTTGCACTGTGTGTAGTTTACTTATACCGTTGGTTATTTTATACGTACAGCTGTAACATGAATGGATCGTCCAACCGTACTGTTGCATTTGTTTCCTGGTTTTCCTAGCTCTTTCTCCTGCATTCCGCGTTTTTTAGAAGTAGAATTGTTTAAAAATACGAAACTGATTCGCTCATTTTTTTATAACACTAGTCATGATCTGGTTCCGTCTTATATTCACTACTTTGCTTGGTCGTGTTTCAGTTACATGCATTCCAGGATACTGCGTGAACTGATTCACATGGTATGTAGTTTTCAAACTAAACAAGTCATTGTGAGCTCATCTACTTCAGGTCTCACATTTTCTGACAGTAGCGGTGCATAGCGGTATTGCTCCAGAATACTATCAGTGCCGCCAAAAACAGACAACCTTGCCAGAATCAAACCATTAGGTATTAAAACAAACGTTCTCATTAAAGACCAGAACTGTCAAACAAATTAAGTATGTACTGCAGCTGTGCTTACATATACGACAATGACGTGAGATGGTGCAGTGAATTTTGTGCTATTAACAAATGGACAAGCGCTAAAAGTATGAAGAGATGACGAAGCCGACAATCGCGGATCAGTCGAATTACGAGTAATCCAGACTCTACGCACTGGAGGGCGATGATGATTTTCAAAATTCTAATGTTATTGGCAAGCGGCCAAGTAGGTAAAAAAACAATGCTCAGGAACATCGGCTCACCAAAGAACAAATAAAAACTTATATGCAACTGTTGCTGACGCTTAACAAAAATGATTTGATTTCAAGACGGTAACTTGAAGTTATTGTTGAAAACACGGAATTAATTTGAGCCGCTGGGTGTTTAAGCTTCGTGTAAGATATGCAGTACAGACGTCTGTAACTAGCTCTGAGAAGGACGTAACACGGTGTCACTGTTCTAGTTTATGATGTGATATTGCGATTGAATCGTTTAGATTCTTTGCTGGTTTTCAGTTACCAGTACGTACATCTGCAAGAAAGTGCATAAGCAGTCACAAAACGAAGCAGCAGCAGTGCTTACCGATATAAATAGCTACGGTTTACAAAAGGTGTTTGGAGCATCCGAAAGGTCAGCAGTTTAAGACACTTCAAAATGATCATTTGACAGTAATTCAAGTTGTTGTTGTTGAAACACAGAAGTAACTGAAATGCTGGGCGTTTGAGGAACTTATAAGTACGAGCACGTAGTCGACGAAAGGTAGGAGACAAAGTGACACACCAGCTCATGCCATTGAATCAACTGAGCGTCAGTTACCAATACATTCTGCTCTAGACATTCATCTCAGTGAAAAGAAAGCGACGATCCTCTCTTGTATGTATATTCAGTTCTGAGATATAACTGCGTCCTGCCGATTCGAGACGGCGTGGTGAAGGTATTAACTTTTAACAAACCAGTTCCGTGGAATAGACTGGGAAATCTTCCAGTTTAACGGTTGTGCTTGTCAGTTGATCTGATAGCTTCTGCACCAGCGTTGCTACAGTGAAAATGTTGCCGAACCATTCGATGATAAAAACCACAATCCACACGAATACGTCGACTAACCGCACCGAACGCTTGTCATTTCTGATGAGCTTGGCGTCTACTTCGTGCATTTTAGATCTGGCCGGCAACGCTTTACTGCTGTATTTTTACTTCCGGATCCGGAGTACTCTAAAGCCCTTTAGTATCTACGGTATCAATCTTTTATTAGCCAACTTAGTAAGCACATTGTCTCCACGAAACCTTTGATACTGGAAGCAAAGAACCTCCTCTACCCGAAACACTGGCCACAGTACT
Source organism: Paramacrobiotus richtersi (assembly GCA_034698045.1). Classification (NCBI taxonomy): domain Eukaryota; kingdom Metazoa; phylum Tardigrada; class Eutardigrada; order Parachela; family Macrobiotidae; genus Paramacrobiotus; species Paramacrobiotus richtersi. The sequence continues at coordinate 14,272 of JAQGAU010002126.1, forward strand.
GCACCATTGTTCGTTTCCTTTCTACAGTGACGGCGCCCGTTCCGTTATCCCACATGTTCATCTCTGTATACGATCGTGGGCGATCGCTTTCCTGCTGTATACCGAACGTATCATACCAGAAAAAGTTGCAGTACTTACTTGTTCATCCAGCTGGATTATAGTTTTATTATATGTGATCCCTTCAATCACAGTTGACTCCGTTTCTTACTTGATCAAATGGACAATACGTATGTTTTGTTCATTACGTAAAGGATCACCCATCCAATCTCAATGGCTCCCCGCGTATATCTGGTTATTTCATGTCATACCGGAATTTGTGGTTCTCTTCGCTTATCCCTACTTCGTCGTCTAATGGATTTGTGGCAGGAAAGTGGTTCTTGCTGTGGTGGTGTCTGTGTTGGACGATAAAAGCAATGCTCCGATTGATTCCTCGCACGGAAACCGTCGAAGCCGCTGCGTCGTCCACAGTTTTGATGGCGCTCCAATATGCCATTTGCACTGCTGTCTTTGATGACGCTCAGCATTCTGGTCTGCTGGACACCGATGTACCTGTACTACATGCTGGACGATACTTCAACTGGCTGAACAGTATACAGTTTTTTACAATAGCCCGCGTCCTAACTTTGATACATGCTGCATCGAAACCGGTCACATTTTGTATTACAATACCAGAGCTTCGACAATAAATCTCTAGTGTGATGAAAAAACGCTTCAAAAACTGCTTCCGATTTGTGCGCGAAACAATACCAAATCGCATGATAAGTGCATTTGGTTCACGAAGACGAAATGCCGTGGCAGGACTTTCTCATCATGTGGACTGCGTGCGTTCATGCGTCGATCGTGCCAGCTCACTTGACAGTCGTAAATCTTTGCACACAATCAGTGCCGATAAATGCAGACGTAATCCGCAATAGGAAACAGTTTTGTTTAGATGAGCTAGAATTGTTTAGAATGCCACGTTTCTGAGCAAAACAAGCTAACGAACGTCATTTCTTTTGCAGAACAAATGGAGCACGTGAACAGCTCACCCAACCCCAGTTCACCCCAATGGCTATGAAATGCTGATTACGGGGACGAATAGGAAAGGTCTACAAAGGGTCTTTAGAGATGTGAAAGGTCAGCAGTTTTAGACGCTTCATATTGAATGATCATCTGAGACCCAGGACGAATTCGAGCTGTTGTTAAAAATACGGAATTGACCCGAATGCTTAGCATTTCAACTATTTATAAGTAACTGCGAAACCCGGCGCCCCAACAGCTCGTGACATTGAAACGGCTTCGAGCGTTCTGCTAGCCGCCAGTTAGCAGTATTTTCTGCTATGGACGTTTATCTCGGTTATAACTCATAAGAACTGCGATCGTACCTTGAATATTCTGCTCTGAGTCACAAATTCATCCGGCCGATTCGGGATGGCGAGTGAATATATCAAATATTTACAATACCGATCTTAGATCGAACCGCAAAACCTTCCGATATAGCGGTTCTGAGTCTTCTGAGTGTCAGTTGACCTGTTGCAGATCCAGTTTGACCACAACGATAATGCTGAACCATTCGGTGGTAACTGCCACAACCTTTAAGTTTCCGTTGATCCCGTGGACTGACCGCGAATACTTCTCTTCATTCTTCTCTTCATTTCTGATAAGTCTGGCGTCTGTTTCGTGCATTTTATCAGTGGCCGGCAGCGTTTTACTGCTGTATTTTGTTTTCCGCAGCCGGAGTTTTCTAAAGCCCTTCAACATCTATTAGGTAACCTCTTAAGCACATTATTTCTGAACCCTTTGATATTGTTGCAAGCAAGGAACCTCGTCTCCGTGAAATACTGGCCGCAATACTGCACCGTTCTCCGTTTTCTTTCGACAATTACGGGACCCGTCTCGTTAGCCCACATGTTCCTCTCTGTGAACCGAACGTGGGCGCTCGCTTTCCCCTCCAACTACCGAGCGCATCAGACTAAAAAAACAGCAGTAATTACTTGTTTATCCAGTTGGATTATGGTTTTACTGTACGTCATCCCGGCGATCACTGCAGATGCGGTTTTTTACATTGATAAAATGGAGAATGTCTTTTGTACGTTAACCCGGGAAACGCCCATCCAGTCCCAATGGCTCCCCGCGTATACCTGGTTATTTCATGTCATCCCGGAATTTGTGGTTATATTTACTTATCCTTTCTTTGTCGCTAAGTGGATCATTGGAAGGAAAGTGGTTCCGGCTGTAGAGGTGAATGTGTTCGACGATAAAAGCCATGCTCCGACTGATTTGCCCACA
>JAQGAU010002127.1:0-16535 GCA_034698045.1 Paramacrobiotus richtersi
CAATATTTGACAATACTGTTTGCAATGACGCAAGGAAATTAAATAGTAGCTAAGCACCATTTTTTGCTGATAATTTGATTAGTGTTCTTTATAAGATTGTACGTTCATTTCGGCACATACTTGGGCTTGCAATTTATAACAAAAAAACAACGATGAATTCTAGTTATTCAAGAAGGATTTATATTGTGCAGAGCACATCATGACAGCTTATAATTATAGACTTAGGATCATGATATATTCATACACTTTATTTTCAGTAATACAAAGTGTTGATTGGTAAGGCTTTGATTGCGCTTCTTTAAATGCCAAATGATGTGTGTCTACTTTATTGACGGATCCAGAATTAAAAATATTGTCGCAGCGCAGTAACAGTCGTGTGCAGTGTGCATTGTTTTGGCATTATGTGACGCTGAATTAGGTAATTTATTCACTGTACTTGTGAGTATGGGAAACACTGTAAATTCTATTTACTGTAAATTTTATAGCTTATGCACTACCGTATTATTTATCAGATAAGATAAAGGGAATGGCACTACATGCAGATAACAGTGACATATTCGAGTTAAAAAGTGCACATTACCAAAGCCAGTATAACAAAACATTTCTGCAATGTGACAAAATTTATTCGGCGGCCAACCTAGTTACTGCTTCGACCTGCTCGTAGACAATAATTAGAAAGGAGAGCGAACCAAGCGAAACACCTCTGTAATACTAGAATTTCAAATTTTATTTAAATACATCGTATAACAGAAAGAAAGTTTTTTTGCAAACGGTTAATTGCAGTCAATCAGAGCAGATGATCGAATAATTGCGGTAACCAATAGTTAAAGGCGCAATTAATTCCCAAGTCAGTGCGTAAACGTTTGAAAACGGAAAATATAAACAAAAATAAGCGGACCGCGTATAAAAAAGCGACGAACGCGGCTGTCAGGTGAACATATTCATAGGTCACCAAACCTCGAGAACTCCCAACAAGATGGCTGTGATGCCGTCGTTCTCGGTAACGGTATGTGTTTTGTTTGCGGCATTTCAGCCATCGTTTGGTGCTATTCGCACTCGGAATACCCTGTATGGATCATGGATAAATCCAACTTCGATTTTTTATCAGATTGGGGCTGGATTTAGTATGTTGTGGATACCTAACACATTTATGAAATACACCATTTTATATTTTATGATTTCGTAGCTGCGGCTGATACATCTAATATCCAGGCAGCTATGGCACAGATCTCAACGGACATGAATAACTGCATCCGATTCGTACCATACGTGGCGGGGACCAATACTGGACAGGATTTCATCCAGATTTCTCAAACTTTGGCTAATCCAACCTCAGCGTAAGACAGCCGATGTTGAATTGAATATAACATGTAGTCCACATTGCTCTTGTATCAGTTTATAATTTATTTATGCATATATCGCCTAGCGTATGTTTTACAGGTTCTTTTTATCGTCTGCTTTAGTTCTTGACTACTTTTGTTAAGTGACAAACCTTATAAATTATACGGAGCTCGAGTGATCTACTGCGTTTTATTGATAAGTGTCTATTTAAACATATCCTGACTTGCCATGAGTTGTAATAAAATTGTTGCGATGCATTGTGATCTGAAGCTGTCAATGCCCGTTTTGTGTTCAATGTCCAATTCAAAAAAAAACATAACACAGCAGTGTAAGCACAGTTTTAATTTTCAGTACTGCCGTTTCCACCGCGACCTGCTTCTCCTTCCCTGGCCGAGTGGTCAGCCAAGCCGGAAGAGGTCAAACGCTACTAATGGTTGGTGGCGCTGATGGGTGTCTTGCTAGCATACGAGATATCATGAAATACTTAGGTAACAGTGTAAAATACAGTGATATAACTTCTCTCGATAACAATGTGATGCTGACAAAATGGAAATCTTGTGCGTTTAACAGTTCATGCACTTGGGCTTCGCGATGAAATGAACCGATCAGACAGGGACACCTTTCTCCAAGTGGTAACTTAAAACTCAAAACTTATAATCTGTTCTTTTATTGGAAAAACTCAAAAATTTATAAATCTTAAGATTAACAACAATTAATCGTTTCGTTTTTCACAGGTACCCAATACGTCACTGAAGCCGGGTGCGTTATTATTGGCAATTACAAATTGCAGTTGTCTATTTCAAAATCTGGTTTTTGTCAATCATGACCATGTTTGAATCATATGTGAGGAAAGTTATATTTATATACACAGTGATAGTAGATAGGCAACAGCAAATGCATCAATGTACAGAAATTATTAATGTAGCACGATACAGTGCAATATATAGTGGCAGTAGTGCTTACGCAAGCTGTAACTATCGAGAATAATCTATGTAAATTAACAACAGCACTATTGTGACGAATTTATCATTGTCAGAATTATCGTAACAAACGAACAGCAATATCGATATCGTCGCTTTTCTAATTTTAATAGCACTAGTAAATCTCGGCATCACTACCACTTATGCGGCGGCAAACTCGGACCTTTTAACTACTAACTTTGACTACAAAAGTGTAACCATTCCGCCAATCAACAAATATATCACCACTGGAGCCCTGTATAATCTTGTCGGTGGCGTGGCGGTTCCAACAACGGGCAACACCGCCATTGGGACTTTGGCTCGTCTCAGTCAAGGAGATTGTTTGGGACTAAGGTTCATCTACCAAGCTAGTTGCGTCGCCCAGACTGTTACATGTGCCGATCGTAAGTGGACGGTCCTAATGTAACGTGATGAACGCTAATGGTAGAATTCGAATCTGGATTGTGAATTATAACCATCCCACAACAGTACAACAGATGTTTAATATTCATAGCATATGGCGGTACTGGTGCCTCCACTCTCAATACCAACCTTGCCGCCACGGCCACCCCGACTGGTACCGTTGTAACCGGCACACCTGGCGCAGCCGGGGCCCCACTGGAACCACCCAATGGTGGTGCAATTACATTGTAACTCTTAGCCAATATAATGCGATTGTGTTTTATCACACCGTAATCCGGACGATCCCTATATATGCATTGTAATCTGTAAGATTTCCTTGCTGTCTCTTTACAGCTGTCTATTTATAAAATACAACGACTACGGAGGGATTAAATACTATCGTCTATCGTCTATCGTACTATCGTACTATCGTCTACGAGACAGCTAACACATAATAATATTTAATATGTAACACATAATGTGCAAATATGATGTAGGCAAAAGATCCAAAGAATTAAAGAAGCGACCTGAAATGGTTTCCGGACAGATTACAAAAACATATAATAAATCCATAAAAGAAAAAGTGTGCGTTCAGCATGCGTTACGGGAAAAAACATGCTGCGAACGTTGTTTTGGTATTTAGAGTTTATAACATAAATGTTTTTCATCTAATGTCACTTTAAAAATGTGTACATACGTAAGCAAGTAACGTACACGTATGTAAGGCAACCACTCAGAAACAGATATTATGACCACAAAACATTTTTCTAACAGGCCGCTCAGTGAGAACATTAATACTAGCATATCAAAACTTGCCATAAACCCCCGAATTTGTTCGGCTTTTCAAATACAAAAAGTACAGCTGCATGCCAAGTGCCCATCCTGTAGTTTAATGCGCAACATGTGTTTTAATGTCGTCAGTTTGGTAAGTTTTTTTATTAATTCCAAGTTTGATGAAGACGAAGTTTGATTTCCCATTAGTCGTTGCTTTTATTCAGCTGGTCGTTTGCTTCCGGTTTCATGGCGGATCCGAATATAACGCTTGATCCCCCTGAACGCGATGTGGGTACGAGATCCCTTAAACGACCGGAACTGGTGGAAGCATACGCTATAAGAAACATATATATACACAGTTCTTCACGTTTAAAGGCGCTTAAGTACCGATTACGTCTGTTGTAATCATTACTCTATTTCCTTTTAACAAAGAGTAAACGACAGAAAGGAAGTACGAATACTTGATCAGCCCATTCTTACGATTATTGCACGCTGCATAATTGCATTCGCTGTATTGCAGCGCAATACCAATGCAGTCGCCTTGACTCAGTCTGGCGAGATTTCCAAATCCTTGACCCGCACGAACCGAAGCAAATGTTACGGCTCCTGGGTTTGCGTATTTTGTGGGACTTGGCATTGTTACCTGTGGCCATCATCGCAAAAATGCAACATATCTCACATAATGTCGTTGAAAAAACTGAGGCTTCTAGTGCATAAAAGAATGAGAAGTATCTGTATGGAGCGTACACTGTTGTAGTCAAACTCAGTGTTGAGATAATCCACTTGATCCGGTGTATATTTCGTAAACAGGTTAAAAGATCTTAAACCTGTAGAATGCAAAAATTTGATGGTTCACAAACTGTTACGTATATGATGCAACCACCAGCAGTAAAAATTCTCGAACACTGCTTATTCGGCCACCATAATTTTTATTGTTTCACGTGCGTGTAATTATCATTAAGTACCTGACTTGATATTGCCCGTAAACACGCTGATGTATTGGTCTCTGTCCGGTCTAAAAAAACTTCGATGGTAACGGTGGTATTTCGCATAATATATACTTTATAATTAACTTGTTTAGAAACTTTTATGCCTGTTAACAAAAAGTATTTGCTTACATTTGTACTTAACCACACATTCTGCATGAAACATTTTTCATCCGTAATACGAGTAAATAAACTTGAAAAAAATTACCTGTTGAATTCATTGCGCAACCCTAGAGCATGCGCTAAAAATTTCATTACATCTCGCACGGAATCCATGCAACCATTGCCATTGGGGCTGTTGAATAAAGCCACCTTTTGTCCAGCACCTGCTTGCGATAGTACCCTTCCTGGCAAAAATAACCAGCATCAACTGAGAATTTATATAAGCGCATCGAGTAATATCGACTGACAAATGAAAAGTCATATTAAAATGGAGCATATTGAGGTCCGATCATCACGCTGACTACTTCGGACATACAGTAACGATATACATACCGGGAAAAGAGAAGCAAGTTGGCATGGTATTCCTAAATCAAAAGCACATGGATCAGCTTTAGTGAAACAAAACACCGTATATATCCCGACGCCTGCATTATTACCCAGAATTTAACGTTTTTGAAATAAACAGGAAATCCATGCCGCTGTTCGCCTCCGTCGAAAATGGTTGAAATCGTATGCATCCTTTCATATCAGACTTAACCAGAAAACTCATAATATAGAGCCAATCTTTGCCATAACTTTTTCCGAATTACCGAAATTTGAGTCATGGCCTGTTGAATTAGGGCAAGTTCTCCTACAGCTGATCAAAGAAACATTTCAATTCAATAGTAAGTTTGTGCCTCGACTTTTTTTATTCTTTTTTGCGAGTAAAATAAAAAATTAAAACTTACTGTAAGCAGGGTCAAGCCGGTACAATATCGCCGTTGAATTCAACCACGGTCCGAACCTATATATGAGGCAAGCTTGGGAAATGGTTGTTTGGCAGCAGCATGATGGATTTACTAGCATTTAATTGATCGTCACTTTTTAACATTAGTTCGTGCCGAAGCAGAAGTTTAATACTTCACATAGTGTAATCGTTAACTGCACTATCTGTTCGGTCACTATAGGTGCAGTTAACATACCTGGTTTCCCGCCCAATAGCCGCTCGGATGGGAACTCCAAAATTTCCAACACGCTTAAAAGCCGTTAAAGTTGTGCCAGTAACCAGAAAATAATTTTTACACAAGAGAAATAACAGAATCTCGTAGAGTGCAGCCAGCGATCCTCCGTTCCGGTTACAGGTTATGAACATTTTTTATCAATCAACACGTTTTACTGGAAAATTAGTTCCGCTGTATTGGGAAAATATTTCAGCAGTAAAATAAAAAATTATCGATCCGGCTCCTCACTGACTATTCAGAATCAACAGTATAGACGATATGGATTCAGTACTGTTGCCGACTCTATAGCAAGGGTCAACAGATGATATTCTATCGAAATCTGCTGCTTCTAATTTCCATCACAAAGCGATGCGAAACGGCAACCACCTAACCCACAATTACACAATATAGCACATCTGTATTTTTTGCCTTCTATAAATCCATAGAACCAAAGTCTTATGCCGCATAGAAATGCTTAGTTCTGTTATAACAAATGTATGATTTGCATAATCCGGTATGCCATTAGTCACGGTACTTTCGACATTTGTGGAACAAAGCCAGACCGGTATAATATATGCTGAATTTGATACTTACACGTTAGCACACTCGTAGATATGTATACAACGTTTTGTTGCGGTAACGATGGAATCCAGCATCCGGATGCTGGCCATATACACCGCGTACAGTAACATGAATTCTTTTTCTCAATCACTGGCAATTCAGTCTAACAAAAGGAATTATCTCTTACAGTTAACACGTCAAACAAATTTCTCACTTTAGAATGGTTTATAACATAGTTTAATAGTTTTTTGAGTTCTGCATATGAGAATAGTTTTAGTATTTACCTTACACGTAAAGAAGCGTCACAAAAACTGGGAAATAAAATACAAATTGTGCAAGAATCGACAATTTGAAATGAAATTAATACTGCATACGTGGACTGCCAGGTAAAACCACATAATACTCTCAAGATCTGTAGTTTTCCTTTGCCGAACTGAACGCCTTGTTTTTCGCGTTCCAAACGGGATCGATCCGGAGAGATTCGTGATTTGGCTTGGACGCTTATAGAAATCATTTCATATTATCAACCAATCTCCACTAACTAATTATGACAAATCATTTGGAAATCATGGTAAATACCAATCAATCCATTCGTTGTCAGTTTACCGTTTGTCTCTGATACGCTCTGTATGAGAACTGCCAACATTTGTGCGAATGTACAATTTTTTTCAAGCTTTATTTTAACGCAGATGGAAAAAGTGGTATAACAAAATCATAAACCGCAAAATCAGGTACTCTATTGAAATAAACAAAAGGACTGCGGTATTTAAAAAATAACACACACACATGATCACAAGATAATAAATTATTCAAAGCACAGGAACAAAAATTAATAAGAAAATCCTGCAAACTCACTAAAAAACGCACAACACCTACAACAAGCATAATGAAAAGTGCTCAAACAGTGTTTTTAATCACTTTTACACATTCGTAAATGTTGATGCCACATTTGCGCAAATTCCTACATTTCCCTCAAATTTATGGTGGTTCATCATCGTTCCCCTCCAGCTTGTCATAGGAGCGGTGTTCCGCCAGTTCCTGGAAAAAGGCAGCAAATATTTAAATCGGGGGAATAAAATAATTTGGAAGTATTTGCCTAGCAATTTTTCTATACTAAAATTATTCGGTGTTAGGCTGCAAAAACCCACCTCGCTAACGATCACATCCGATGCGTTCCGATCGTCAGGCCATCGGTCCACTTTCCGGCTGGCCGGGTGGACGGCATCAAGGAACGGTCCGGCTTCCTCCCGGACGGGCAGAGCAGTGCCATCAGAGACAGTATCCGGTGCTAGTCAGGATTTCGTGTACAGTACGATGATGCGGTCCGCCTCACGCTGTCCACTTTCCATTGCACCCGGCACGGTAGAGAACCACGTGGGATGAGTTGCTTCTCCGGCAAACAGCAAACCAGGAATCTGCAGTTTGCGACAGGCTCATTATAAAGTTATTATCGAATTTGTTATAAATGTGCTGAGAATTATCAATGATCGCTAAACAGCGAAACGAATATGCTATAGATTGCCATGCAGTTTTGTCGCTGCTTCACATTTCTGTCAAAAATTCATCTGATACATATTATCTACTATACAAAGACATTAATCACATTGCATAAAATTCCGGAAGTGCACATTAACTACACCCTACTAATATGTTTTCTGACTGGAAAAAAACAGTTCTTCCTGACATTTTTCGGTGTGGTGACAACGTCGGCTGGCGAACACCAGCAGATGTACTTTGAACTGAGTACTGAGCAATTCTTGGTAAAAACAACTGCCATTTTAATTTACCAGGTAGTACGTTGCAGAATTTATCTATTCGGATAGCAAACCACATAATGCTGTACCAGTTACCTGTTTTTCCATTTCATTTCTGGCAGAGCGATAAAACCATGTCGGTTCGGCAATGGTTTTGATATGCTCGTTTTGACCTTTCGCAGCATGACTGTAGGATCCCAGAATGTACGGATTATGTGACCAATTGGCCCTGAAGGGAAGAAGCATACTTTTAATTTCAGAGATTTAATTGCTTAACTCTCGGTCCTATTACCTGATCACTTTTACAGCACGAGGCACACTGCATTTACGCATAAACTTCTGCAGTAGAACTTGACAGGTTTCAGCGATCTCGTCGTCCGTTAAGGTTTCCATAAAACGGTTTTGCTCTGAACCCCCCAGCCAGCCAACCAAGGTGTTTGGAATGGTCTGGCATACGTCAAATCCATGAATGCTTCGATACCATGGAAGTGAAGCCTAGAAAACAAAAAACTCGTATCTGTATGCCATATAATGTGCGCTCAAGGAATGAGCACCTCACAGTTAGGTGCATTCAGAATATGTGAATAACAGAAACAAACAGCACATTCGTGACCAAAAGGAATCACCATTTAATATCAACTGTCAATCAAAATATATTTTTAACATACAGTTGTAACGTGGCGTTAAAATAACGGCGGATTTTAAAAGTCATATGCTTGAAGTATCCTACATACCAACTGCTTTTCGTCTTCATTGGCGTCATCAGAATATAACAGCTGGAAACCATCTGCCTGTCCATAATCTTTCTCCCAAAACGCATCTTTAAACCGTAGAAAAATCTTGTTTACCGTTCCAAATCCAGCTTGCATGATCGCATTGTGTTTTTCTTGCGACAAATTAGGATAAAAAAAGGAGTCCGCATTTTTCTTTAGGAATCCCAAGGAAGCCGTGACAATGCAGTGGTCAGCATAGAAAGTATCTCCATCTTTGCATGTGATTTGCACTGGATGTGGATTCTCCTGGTTGAAACTGATTTGTTCTACAGCTTTATTCAAGAGGATTTTGTTTCGTGGTACACGGGCCGTGCACATATCCAGAACAGTTTTCATCGGTGCATTCAAGGGCGTATTCACAAGGTCACCAGCATATGCTGCATACTCGGTGCAGGATAGATCATCCAAGCTCTTGCATGCATTATCCGAACGATGCACACTATAACAAAATTAACACAAATTAGTATTAACCGGCTTCTTTTATGCAGTTTAAAAATCGGTTTTCGTACTCTGCTCACTGCGTATATACTTCGGTTGTTGTGTACCCTTTCATATTATCATCGTACCATATTTTACCAATAAAGCGCCCACCCTTGTGAAGACAGGCTGGGAACGTTTACTACGAAGTCGGGAAACGGGCGCGCTTAATTGGCAAAATACGGTACATGGATTCTAGTGGGATTTCCTATGCACATTCTTATTGTCAGTGCTTTCTTATCAGTTATAGTTATTATACGGAGCATAAAGTACGTTTGCAGAACGGAACCTCACCGCACTAGCCAGCCAAAAACGGACATCCGATAAGCCTTTACATCGTCGGTTTCGTTTGGTTTATTGTTGACGAATTGACAAAATTTTGCCCGGACGTGATCTCCAAAGCTGATCTTTTCGTCATCCGTGTGGGATCCGTTGTATTTGCACTTTTCCACGATCTCGTTGATGATGTTATATGTTTCGATGAAAACATTCTCAAAATACGGCGAAGCCTACGAAAAAAAGGAATATAACGAAATATAGGTATACAAATTGAAACGTGTGCATGTTTCAGTTTTCAAATTATCTGTACGCGTGAGTTTCGCGTAGTTATACAGAAAGAAATACCGGCATTGTCACCGATTTTTCAAGTCATTTACCAAAGCATTTCTTTACAGCTTTAAATAGATTTCGAAATCTTTTTCTTTCATGTAAGAGAAATGATGTTTCATGAAACTGTTCGCCGTTAACAGTTTTAATGATACCTCTCTCTATTTAGAAATCCCTTATCTACGTCTAAAATTAATCGGTATTCACAATATAATAATATCAGTGACGACTAAAGTGGGTGGAAGTCGTAGTTGGTATATTATACGTACTGACTCAAAATCGTTTTACCGCGCAGTTTCCGTTCGCAACTCACTATCACTGGAAAATCCAACTAGTGATTAACTGGAAATGTCGACCGTAATGCATACATATAGTACACATTCATAGTTCACCGATGACGAAAATGCGGTGAAGTCACGCGAAGAAAATGTAGGTGGATATTTAGTTTGAAGTTTGATGGTATGCACTGAACACCTACATGTTTGAGCTAATCCCATTATTTATTTTTAGAGAGGAAAAAATCATCGTCATTAGTGACTGCCTAGCTAGCAAGAACGTCAAATAAAACTATGCTAAAACAATCACTGTACAGAACCAACGCTTGTACAGTAAATCACTGTATGACAGTACTGTAGTACCTTCGAAGTAGAAATATAACTAGTTATATTTCTACTTCGCAGGTACTACAACTAACTATCGGAAATTTTTCAGTATTCACATCGTTTGACTATTTTTGTGTGGGCTACTATTGTTCTGAATCCATATAGCAATAACTAATCAAATGCTAATTCAACGATTATTATACAAAGAGTGGTACGTAAGTAACGTAACATCATCGGCTCACATGAAGATAACAAAGAAAATTATTGCATTGTGTATAGCTACTCTGCGTTGTATATCCTAATTAAGCTGACGTGTTGCTGCAGATGCAAGCACAACATACAAATCTAATAATAATAACGCAATTCACGTTGTTTGTTTACAAACAATAGGAGATGCGGTAAACGTTACCTTGATATCGATGTCCACATCAAACAGAAATTCGCCGCCACTTCCGTGATCACTAATAGGGTCGATGACTTTCTTTTTGTGAGGTGTGATGACTTTAATCAGTTTATTCTGCTCGGCCACGTCGTAGAGAATGTTCTTACCATGCAGGAACTGTGCGCCGACCTCAACGTGACCATTATCTAAAAATGTGACCACATATTAGTCGCGTGCCGATTAGCGTCACGTGGTGATTGACCATATATCGAAACCTGTTTGTCGACATTGGTGTACAGCATTTATTATATATTATTACTGTATTTATTTCTATGTGGTTAATGTTTCTTACCGATTTGCTCACTCCATATCCGGCCGCCAGTGCGATCCTGCGCTTCCAGAATGACAATATTCGTGAATTCGTGGTCCAGAAGATGTTGCGCGCAGCTTAAACCAGCCGCACCAGCTCCAATAATAACTATCTTCGGACTGGAAAACGCTCCAAACTGTTTATCATTCTGCTGGCCGGTAGCGTTCCCGTTGCTGACCAACAGCTTGGAATACCCATGCCCGGATGACAGAAAGCGCAGTTTCTGCTCATCCGTCAAGTTTTGCCGTATATGTTGCATTGTTACTTTAGTTTACCAACAAAATTTTAACACAACCAATAACAATTGCCGTTTGCCTTATGTGGACCCATATATACATGCATCCATAGTCGTCATTTGCTGGCAGTAGCGTATCGATATCTAAGCTTCTAATGACGAACTACGGCGTAGTACGAAGAAGTATTATTAGTCATCTATCAGGCTACTATTAACGTCTGAAAATTTAATACCAATTTCCAAACCGAAAGTTTATTTCCACATGACACAATTTACGTCTGTACTTGTACGCTGGTTGATTTCGCATGATTACACTGTACTGCGGTATCACTGCCGTAGGATTTTATTATCAAAGTACGACTGCGTATGCAACCTAGGGTAAACCATACCTCGGCAATTGTTGAATACAGTACGTCCGACAGGGCGCCAACATTTATCTGTTGGTCAAAGGTCAGTTTGAACCGTACTTCCGCCAGCTGTATGCACTTGAAAATCGCACTGTGTTGGAGTGATAATTATATGCATCGCATTATTATCTGACAACAATACTTCTGCTAATCTTGTACGATAAAAGCCCAAAATTTAAACAACATCGAACGGTCATATGATGGATACCAGATTCAAAGAGCGGTTCTGGTATAACCCATCTATATATATATATGAGTTTCCAACCTTCTTTTTACCACCCAACCATCAAATTTAAGCATAGTGATACGAGACATAATACGTGATCTTAGAAGTCACTTTGTCCTTTAAACCAATTTTATCAACTGCCAACTTCCTGCTAAGATAACAAAAGGTCAAAAACAGCGAATCGTAAGCTGGGCCGTTACTATAACAATTCCGAAGCATAATCAACAGACTGCAAAGTAAAGGACAGTCCAAGTTTTAGCGATACGGTTCGAGTTCATGATACTTTCTGCGAAGTAAGAAATCCCGCAAGCAAAATATTCCAAACCCAACTTTTGTCAGTGGATGTTTTCAGCATGTATGAACTGCCCAAATACAATACAGATTCACATGAAACAGTTCAGTGTACAAGATTCGCTGCTAGCCACCCAAGCTCTAACAACACAGGCCGACAACAAATTAACACCATCTTCTAATGCTTATTTTTATTTTTTGTATTTTGCCGTCTCATTTTACCCGGCCTTTTCTGCGCAGAACCCTTTCCTTTCCGGTTTCCAGGAGCCGATCCATGCTTCTTCCTGTCGAATCGCCCATGTACATCATCAGCACTATCCTTCGTGTTGTACTTTGAGCGCTTCTTCTGACCACCAAATCCGTACAATGAATCTTTGTAGTTTTGTTTTCCTGATTTTCTGCAGAGCAAAACAAAATCTCTCAGATACGGAGGACTAATAAGAGGCATACATTTACTGAACACAACCAAGCTATGCAGAATAACCCGTAACTCACACCATTAGCATCGGAATTCTTCCAGTGCAACAAACTAGACAAAAGAGTGTGAGTACTAACTTCGGTTGTCCTTTTTGGTTAGTCTGGTTTCTGTTACTGGCCACTTTGTTATTCGTATGTGGCCCTTCTAACTCGGTAACGAAGTCCAATTCGTCCTGCTTTCCTTTGGCTCCTTTTCGAAATTTCTTAACCGTTTCCGCCATACGCTTTTTATCCTCCTGTCGCTTCTTCAGCACTTCCACTTGGACCTGTTTCCCGTATTTGCGTTGTTCGCGAAGTTTTTTAGCCTTCTCAGATAACTCAATCTGCTGGTGTTTGGTGATCAGTTTTTCCCGTATCCTTTTCATCTGCTCATCCGATTTTGCCATTTCCGCAAAATAATCCGTAGGGCGTTTTGTAGGAATTCCCAGGGCATGGAGACGAGGAATGGCTTCCAGAACAGCGCTTTGTGCTTGCCGATAGCTGGAAAAAAAACCGAAGTAATAACTGCATCACGCTTCTTAGCTGAAATATTACGGAATAATTATGAAGTATATCGAAACATGCATTATCCATACAATCCGGCATTGGTTATGTATGTTGGGTACGCACCATTAACGCATTTTGTGGTGTCAGTGTATCGGTTACCATCAAGTACTGCGCAATCACGGGCACAAAATTAATAAGGCTGAAAAAGTGATAGTAAAATTCCATCAAAATGGTTTTGTCTATACCTTTGGATTTTCACGACATGCGCTAAAAGCTTCATTGTACGGACATTATGACAACAAAATGGTCTTGCACGTTGGGAAAAACGTCAGTTTCAAGGCACATAACTATGAGAACAATACAGATGTACAATTAATACGCACTTATACAGTCTAAAATCAAAAATGTTATTTATTTCGCTCGAATCTACTACATACTTACAATCGCAGTTCTCTCTTGAAGTCATCGTCGACATTTTCCAGCTCGCCTTCGTTGATATCATCATCGGAATCATCAGTTTTCATCCTTTTACCAGGCTTCTTTCCGACAACAAGATTCGGATCAATACCAATCTGCGCAGCGATCTCGGGAGCCAGAGGAGCCAACCGGCTCGTCAAGTCTAGTCGCTCTATCCATGGCAAATCCAGCCTGATTTCTTCCAGTTTCTGAAGCAGTCCTTCCTGAAAACTCTATCATTATACTAGCTGCAATTTAAACCAGTAATATGAACCACGAACCTTGGCGTTCGCACGCGGTGCTCTCTGTTCCGCGCTGAA
Organism: Paramacrobiotus richtersi; assembly: GCA_034698045.1. Taxonomy (NCBI): domain Eukaryota; kingdom Metazoa; phylum Tardigrada; class Eutardigrada; order Parachela; family Macrobiotidae; genus Paramacrobiotus; species Paramacrobiotus richtersi. The sequence goes on from JAQGAU010002127.1 coordinate 14,028, forward strand.
GTTCAAACCGGGTTTGAGCTTTCCACTCGCAAAGGCCTCTTGCAGCTACAAAAACCCGATGATAGCCTTAATATCAGTCAGTAGACCAATTGAACTACTGTGTTTGCACCAACCTCAGCATCAGAACCTTCTTCGCGTTCGTCTTCCCATTCTTCTTCGCTATCGTCGCTCGACGACGACGACGAAGGACTGCGATGCCGAGTTCGCTTCTTCGCACCACCCATGTCCAAACAGGGAATCAGAGTGCTCAGATAACACGGATATGCACAAATCAGTGAAACAATGTTTTCGGAAATAACTAATCTCCGATAGATAGCATCTAACAATCGTCTTAGACCGATATGACTGATGAAGATCGCGCACTGTATCGAAAAATTCGACAAGTATTTTTTGCCGTGAGCTCGAGAAGAGCGTCAAGTGTGGTTGGACTAAGGGAGGCGCTCACCTGGTTAGTTATACATCAGGCGAAAAGGCAACCCCTTCGAGAGTCGGAAATATTTCGACAGCAGGCCCCTTCCGGCGGGGCCGTCCCATCCGATCTTCCCCTGAGTTTCGCCGTTTCCAGAAAAACTGCTAGAGCAGCAGAGTATATTCACGAGTATTCATTGACGTGTTGTGTTCCTTGAATACACGTTGACAGAAGGTTCGGCTGCGGCCGAAACTGAGAAGCCGAAATGAGAAATTTCCTGAACTTGCAGCGAATTCACGACCAGATTACAGTAGCATCTGCTTCAAGATAAATTACGTGCGTCGTGCTTCATGCATACAGAACCGGCAAAACTCTGTTAAAAAAGCAGTGACGTTAACGTTGGACACCGAAAGGCGGTCTCGGTGCCACTGCACTACGCTCATGCAGAATTTAACAGTGGGCGTAGCAGTCTAGATCTACGGTGATTAAATCATCGGTTTTTACTACTGGTAGTAACAACGAAGCATGCTTCTCATAATAATGTGCATTTGCACATCTGTAGGTGATCTCCAATGCGATTTACTGGTAATAATTGACCATATTCATATTAGTTCCAAGACGTATCAAAATCTGTGGTTAGCATTTCGCGTCACATAGAACGGGAAAGCAATCCAGATCGTAACTGATCGTTAACATACCTGGCTTTTACACAAAAGGTATTCGAAACCCATGTTTAATTAAAAATCTGGCAGGCGATAAGAATTATGAACGGTTGAAAATAGCTTTTTTAACAAGAATTTTGACTGTCAACACTGGCGAGTACGAAACAAGAGAACGAAGCGCCCTGCTCCAAAAAGGTCACTCGTCTTCATAGTAGTCGTCATCATCACCCGCCGCATTCGGAAGCTGGCACGTATCGTTTGCTTGTCTTCTTTCCGAGAATGACCGACCGCTTTGCCGACTATCGCCGCGACTGGCTTGGGCTAACTCAGCCTCCTGCAGATTGACCTCAGCCGCACATTCGGCTAGTAAATCCATTGTTTTGGCCAGTTTAATTTGTAAAAGGTTATTTTCGCCTTTATATTCGTTGCACTTGCTTATTAGCGCATCGATCTGGGACTGCTTAGCATTAAGCTGGCTTTCATAATCGCGGCGCATTTTCTCCTGAGCCTCCTGGTGCCTTCGTTCGGACTCTTCTAACTTGGACTTGTAGTAATCTTCGAGTTCCTGCTTATCCGCTGCGTATTGATCCTTTAGGCTTCTGTTGGAATGTGTAACATTGCTAGTGGCTTTTGTCGAGAACTGCTCCTGAACTGAACGTTTAGCGATGCGGGTTTCATTAACGGGCTTCTTGGCGCCCTTTCGAATTTTGCAGTGATAATTTCGCACCCACGTCCCATCAACAAACGTATAATGATGGCCGTTCTGAAGATTTAAGGTTGGAGGACTGATTGTAACACCGAATTCTGCAAAAAGCTCGATTATTATCGCGCGAATAAGCGAAATGCGATAAACTATTGACAATAAACTGAAAATGTTGACAAACCTTCGTTATATTTTGCAGGGGTCAACTGAACAGAAGAGAACGCTGGCTTCTTGCGAGGAGGTGCTAATTTTGGCTGGAAATTCTTCTTAAAGTTGTAGTACTCAATTGGATGTAAAATCGTTGGAAAATTGGATCGAAAGCGTAAAACGTCCATAACAGCATTGCGTACGAGTCATCGTCCATACGTGACAAGAACCGATCAAAAGCATCATGACCACTTTAACATCCGCAGTATCTGCATAACAAGGGACATAATAGAAGGAAAACTGCTAACGAAGCAATATAATCATTATCGGACTATAGCAAAATACAGGAAATTTGTTGCTCGCAAAAGATTCGTATAAACATTAACGCATGCTGCAATTTACAAGTTAATCATTATAAGACTTTTCAGGCTTAGTATTTTCAGCATACAGCTTTAACTGTATGGAAGGCCGTTTGGGTCACCACAATATTATTATTCTGAAACATGATTTATCTCAAACATGATTTTGCTCAAACTTGATTTCATCGAAACTTGATTTTTTGCAAACTCTCGGTTTTGGATACGTTT
>JAQGAU010002128.1:0-16535 GCA_034698045.1 Paramacrobiotus richtersi
CACGCGAGGACTTGTAGCGCATATCCAAGGAGCCATTGCTCGTGTAGTGCAGGTCCATTCTACAAATGTCAGAGGACTGTCGGAATGCAGGCTGTCATGGGAGATCTTACAATCAGAACTGAGTGACGACTCACCAAATTTGTACGCGTAGATCCAAGATACCAGGAAGATCGGGTTGCCGCGAGCAGCACCTTTTCCCGTAGCAGCTACATTAGCTCGGTAAGATCTTCCTAGCCACCTTCACACCAAGGTATAATGCTACCAATGGTACGCAAGGAAATTCAGCGTGTTTGTTCCATAATCCATACTTCACAATCTTATGCACATTAGTAAGCAGACCACGGGAGAATCTTCTGATATAGTTGTGTGTATTTGGAGCAAGTCGGCCGAATCCACTGCAAGATAATTCTGCGATATGCAGTATGTACAGATACCTACCGGCGTGCCAGCTGACCCGGAAGCCAAAAGCATCCGCGCCCAAATGAAAACGTTCCAGTGGGTTTTCCAGAACCACGGCGTGAATGTTGAGATCAGCGTATTCGGTAAGTAACACAGTGTATACCACAAGAAGCACAGTATCAAAATAGCCGAAACTTTGCGCTCTCGTTTTTGTCTTCTCGAATGTTGGTCTGGTTGTTCGGGAGCCGGCGCACCTCGGCACACACAAAATGAAACCACAAGGATTCCGTAGCAGAGCCCCTGAATACAAATCGGAACGCTGTTAGTAAGGGAGGACAAAGCGCCGAAGACAAAGAGATTATTAACGGTCACGCCACAAAAGCCAAGTGGGAAAACCTGTCCGAAGCTCGCAGCATAGTTGAACAGAATGGGGATCGTCACGGCAACAGAAGCAACCCAGCAACCAGCTATCATTATCGCCACTGTCGCATGGCTCGACACGACGTGAAAGCGATGTGGAAGAAGTACGGCTGTACAGCGGTGAATGGCCAGACACATAGCCGTTAAATGCGACAAGCAGACCAAGAGATAATGTATGGAAATGATCGGGACACAATACACTAGCCGAGCGCTATTTGTCTGCACGAGATAGATCACAATGTGGGACGCGATGGTCGGTACTTGTACAAAACCGTCAACGGCCAACAGATGCATAATGAGGATACTGGTCGCATCTTTGGAATTTCGGTGGCGAAAAAGGACAGCAAGCAGAACAACGCAGGCTGCGGCGCCAATCGTAGAAACGGTGCTGGTGAATGCAAACCAAAGCTTCAGCTCCTGCTTGTTGATTAATGGAGCACTTGTACTATTAAGCACCTCCGCAGACAGATTCGCCATTGTGTCACAGAATGTATTTAAGCTTGAGGTCAAAATCAAACCGATTTAGCCGAAAAATAAACGTGTTACTTCAACCGACAGCTCACGAATTACTGCAGATATGCAAAGAATCTGTATAATTTCACTCATTCGCCTTGTGAATCGTTCGCAGTCGTTCAGGTAGGACAGCACTCTGACAATCCGGAAGCTTCAAAATTGGTGTGTCCATTTGCCCTTGAAATATGGTCCTAATTGCATCTATGCATGTGATCCTGGATATGTGATCCAAATGTGATCCTGGATAAAACGAGCAGCACAGAAAGGGCGACCAGGGTAACATCAACTAAGTTTTTCAGACAGTCCATCATGTGACTTTTGTCTGAGTACTTCTAACTGGCAAATTATTACCTAACAAAATCAATAATGGTGTCTCTGTTCAAGGAATTCCCCGCTTTTTACTTAAACTAGCGTAACATGAGCCGCTCGGAAATTATTAGCATTCTATAAACCCGAATAACACGTATAAAAATCCCGTCTGCGCGTAGTTTGTTTCCGTCAAAACAAGACTTCCCTGGACCTGAAGCATAATAATTATCTTCTAAACGATATCTTTTATGCATGACGCATATGTTGGACGGTTGTGCAAACGCACAGTTCGATATTATTGTGTTTGGCACATTTCCGTCACACGTGCAGAGCTGTTGTTGCTGTACAGACAGGATGTTATTTTTATAAAATAGTAAATTTGCCGATTGAACGTTCAGACCAATTTTCGGTTGGATGAAAGCCTTTTACAACACTGAGTTGGAAGTCACGAGATTTCGGTCACAATGTCCTTTTCAATATCCCGGCCATAGGGCGTAGAAGTATTCGTCTTTTACGAGTGGTCACTGTGGTGTTGCTAACGGTAGATGGTATGACACATGTGCTATTTATTCGCTCATCCGATTTTCAGGATAAGTGTACCGTATGCGGCCTCGAAGATGCAAAAATTTGCGCGCTACTGCCACCCGCCCAGGGCGACTGATTCTATCACCGGATGTAGCTGACTTTACAGCATTTTTGATCTACTTTCAGAAATGGGGACGGTACTGAAACATATGTTTTTGGGAAGGTCGCAGCGCTCTGAATTTCACGATGCTCCAAAAGCGAATCATGTCCTGCGCAAGTTTACCAATATTCAGCTGAACTTCCTTATTTATTGCCACTGACAAACGCAAGATATTCACAAGTCGGTTGATAATTCTCATACAAAGTATAGTAATGATTGCCAGATTTATTTTTTAATTTCACTTAATTTTATTATCAGCTGCTCGGCACAGAAAAACTGGCAACTTTCAGAAAATCTATAAACGCCTGCGTGGATAACAGCTTTTTCGAACATGGATGCCCTGTGTGCGGACCGATCTGTTCGCTATGGTATTCTTTTCGCAAACCTCAATAGAGGGATCATCGGACTACTTAACACATTCACTGCTTATTAGTTTGCCGCTTCGAGATATTTGTAAAAAGAATAACCAAATAAATACCCAGATTCTAATTTGTTTTCTTGGTATTTTGTCCAAAAAATAAATCCGCCTTGGGCGCCTATCTGTAAGACCACAAATCAGATTCTCTTTTTTTGTAGTAGGATCACATGAGGATATTCCAAATTTGCATTGCTTCTGGTAAAATTCTTGATTTCAGCTTACCAGGCTGATTTAGAAATATGTAAAATCTGGGACAAAGTATTTGTTGACCATGTTGACGAAAATCAGTTGTCTACGGCGTTCGAACTGATATTGTAAGAAACGGCTTATAACAGTGGAAAGCAGTGTTTCTGCTCTTTGAAATAAGCCATCGGTAGCGATCGTACCGCTCCGCTGAGACGAGTTGTAAAAGAAACAATATTTTTGCATCTTCGTAGCCGCATACGGTACAGTAGTGGTGCGAATGACGGTGACCTCCCACATCTCTCCTCAGTCCGGGTGGCAAAGCGAAAGTTGTATATCCGTCTGGGTGTTGTTCCTCTAGTTTCCCAACTTCCCGTTTTGCGGGAATACGGGAACAGTGGCGGAGACGAGGCTGCAACAGATAGCATGGTTTAGTCCACCGGCCGTGTCGGGCACGGGTGCCGACTGACAATCGGCAGGAAAGGCCAAGATGGCCCAGGCTAGTCACCTTTGTCCCGCATTTCCCGCCGTTATGCGCTTACAATTAAATTCCCGCCCAACTTTCGTAAGCCACTGCGACCTTAAAAGTATTATATTATCATCAAGCAAATTATCAATATGAGCCAGAGGTAATGGGGTCTGCGAGACGCCGAGACTCCAGATTCCGGTCTAGAAGCTCGAGCGGTATGCACCTCGTTATCTTGGTAGAGTAGACTTCCATTCATAAATTAAAGAGAGAGATTCATTACATAAAGGAGGATCCCAGGTACGTTGGTTGCTTCGCAGAGCTTCGATTGGTGGTTCCGGTTGCTTCGCTTGGTGCTTCTACATGTCAAGTGGGACTGACATACAGAACCCATGCGATCAAGATGTAAAAACCGTAATGTTCAGAATGGTATACGCTCGACTGAAATAGAGTTTCGCTAACAGAAGAATTATTTATGCGGCAACAGCCCAGACACACTGTTGATGATCGATTCGCTTACAGTCCGTGCACTGTCAGTGACGTAGTGTAGTGTGTACAATCCCGATCCCATATTATGCACAAAATACTTTCTAGTGCATAACCATCGAGCACTGCACTGTATACTGTGGGGACATTTTTTCAGCATAATCAATCATCAACAAAAATTTATGATCCCACCGCGCCTACACTGGTGCACACTAAAAAGCTACATCACAGGGGTCAACCTGTCCATAAAACGCTCAGTGCCGCCGTGGCAGTGCTAACCCGCGTTTCGATGCGTTCAAAACGCAAAACACTGACGCCGAAATTTTGAATTCTGGAAGTGCTGGATTTTCCTGCTGTGGATTAGAGGAAACCGTTGTCAGTTTAAGTGGTACATAGTTATCGCATTTTCAATATTAGCAGTTTTGTTGAATGTTGAATGGCGAATGTTGAAATTCCAGGCTACTGGGTTTCACTCTTGTCACTTAATAATAACGATAACAATAATAGGTACGTGCGTGCTGCTAATACCAAACGATACAGACTTACAGCAGCTTGAAGACTGACCAGAGCTGAAAGCAACTTGCGCAGTTGACGATCAAAATTGGATGTTGCACATAATTTATGCTATGCAGCCAGCAGCCCTATGATTTTAGTAGCATTATAATGCGCCGGTCTTTATCGCCAGCATTAGCGGAATGTGATTACCTAGTTCGAAAGTCTTTCAAGATTGGGTGCAGCAGTTGTCCTAACAGTGTGCGATACGTAATAAGACGATAGACTCCTGTCACTGATTTTTAACTCAGTATGACCTCAGGTCAGTTCTTGTTCAGCCAGCGGTAAGTTACCATGGAACGCCAGAAACAGCTGATTCATGCGCTATTACGTGTATCGATATCTTTGATGCTCTCTAATGCTAAAACGATGTTGACAACATCCGCAGATGACGAGATTTGTGTTGGCGAGATCGAGCTCTGCATTATCAGGTTCCCTCTGCTTCGAGTGCTACAGGACTTTCAGATATGACGTACAAGTTGCACATGGTTACAATCAGTTGATGTAGTTTTGAGGGTGTTCATTGCGCCCGCGGGTGACATGGAAGGACAGTATTTCACAAACTGTAACTTTATGCCCATTCGACGTCATAACACATTACCGCAATCCTCAAATCACTGCTCAGTTTAGGAAACAAATCCTGGCAAAAACTCACAAACAGCCACAACCGAAAGAAAGTGAGAACACTTTAAGCAACGGGGCGGGCCTTTACGCATTCCGAAACAAAATGACGGTGAAAACGATACGTTCATCTTAATGTGAAATATAAATGAATGGCAAACGTTTTTCATTGTACCAAAGTGCCACGTTAACAGAATGTTAAATTTAGATGATCAACATTTATTTGGCAAATAAAACTACATAAGCGAAAGGCCTTGCGGGTAAAAGCTACAAGTTGCAGTTAAAAACATTTAAAAAACAACCGTGATTATTATTCAAACCACTAACACGTACAGAAAGGGTCGGTAAAACCGCGGCCGCGTTACCCTTTAATCCTGGCAAACTAACGCGACTTTTAAAATAAGAGGTATATCTTCTTTCCCTTTCATATCTCTGATTTCTTATCTCCCTCTTATTAGATGATTTGTTCGCGCTCCCCATGTGGAGGATGGGCTAATAGCACTGGACGAGAATTCCTTTCGACTTCTTCTAGTTTGGCTGACTCGACTGCCCACTTGAGCGCATACTGTTCGGTTTAGCAGATAAGATGCCCAGTGGTCGAACTGTGCTTTTCTCCCGTTGCATCAGACCTTTGACACCAGACCAGTACTCTCCGTTTCCAAGAATCAAGATAAACTGCAAAATACAAAATCAGTCTGAAAACTAGCAACAGAGTCGAAATACACGGTACTTGGCAGAAAAATGATTTCTGCCACTTGCACTTTATGCACCAGCATTTCTGCCACCGCTTAAGTAAACTTACTGGTCCTTATGAAAATATTGCATTCAACACCATGATAAATTGATTTAGCGTAAGGGTCACTGTCATCATATTTGATGATACAAAATCTCAGAATATAAGAAACTTAGGAGCAGGTCTGCATGCTGGGATTGTTGGAAACACTTATCGGTCGAAATACATGATAGGCAGTACCTACCGGCGTGCCAGCTGACCCCGTTGCCAAAAGCATCCGTGCCCACAGGAACACGTTCCAGTGGGCTTTCCAAAACCACGGTGTGAATGTTGAAATCAGCGTATTCGGTAAGTAACACAGCGTATACCACAGAAAGCACAGCATCAAAATAACAGAAACTCTGCGCTCTCGTTTTTGTCGTCTCGAACGGTGATCCGATTGTTGTTGAGCCGGCGCACCTCGGCACACACAAAACGATACCACGATAATTGTGTAACAAAGTCCTTGAATACAAATCGGAACGGTATTAGTAATGGAAGAAATAGCGCCGAAGGCAACCAGATTAGTAGGGGTCACGCCACAGAAGCCAAGTGGGAAAACCTGTCCCAAACTAGCAGCGTAGTTAAACAGGAAAGGAATTGTCAGGGCAAGAGAAAGAATCCAGCAACCGGTTATCATTGTTACCACGGTCGCACGACTGGACACAACGTAGAAACGATGTGGAAAAAGCACCGCCGTACAGCGGTGGATGGCCAGACACGCAGCCGTTAAGTGCGACAAAGAAACGAAGAAATAATGTGCGCTTATGATCGGGACACAGTAGACTAGCCGGGTACTACCTGTTTGCACAAGGTAGATCACAATGTGGGATGCAAAAGTTGGTACTTGAACGAACCCGTCAACAGCCAGAAGATGCATAATCAGCACACTAGTAGTAGTCGCGTCCTTGGAATTCCGTTGACGAGCGAGCACAGCGAGTAAAACAGTGCAGGCTGCGGCGCCAATCGTAGACACGGAACTGGTGAAGGCAAACCACAGCTTCAGCTCCAGTTGGTTGATTAATGGGGCAGTTGTGCTATTCAGCATCTCCACAGAAAGATTCGCCATTATAATATAGAATGTGTTTTACTGGGCACTCGCTCTCCGCTGATACTGGCAATGAGCGCCGTAACTCTGTAATGCTTTTAACAGAGCTTTCATCAGCGTACACAAGTAACATCTAAAACTGACAGTGATACAAGAAGAACCGCTGTCATGATCATCTGCTGCGTAAGGGGCTTTCCGCTCGTGTCGGTCTTGAAACGCCCGTATCGTTCGGTATTAGCGGTACATACATAGTGCGCTTTAATCCTAATACCATATTCAAACTGAAAGTCCTAACAAGTTGCTGTTCTCAACAAGCAGACGTATCCGAAAAACAGTAATTTGCAGTACGATGTGCTCGAGCAGCCAACTAGATGCATTTTCATCGATCCCCATCCTTCCAAATATGAACTTTATAAATGACTAGCAAAGCGTACATGTGCAACCTGTTCGTGGTACGGTGATATATATACGATTGCTCTAAACAGCCGGCGGGCCAGTGCCACATGTGGGTGTTGACGTCCTGTTCAGGTACGATTTAATTTTGCAAATTGGCCGTTTGGGAACTGAATCTTTCCCAATCGTGTCTTAACCAAACCCTTTTTCTAGAAACACGAGCTATTGAACTAGACTGCTGCCAGCAAAATCTATCAGGGCGTGAGCACTGTATGCGGAGCTGACGCAGATAGGGAACCTTATACCAGCACCGGTATTTAGGTTAGAAAGTCGCGATTTGATTCACAAACAGAAACATAAGGCTGCGCAAGAAGCGGGATGACCTTGTCGAATTGAACCGTCGAGACTCTTGCGATCACTATAAATTGCGAGAGTCAAACAAAATTCTCAATTACACTTCTGCCACAGAATGATTGAACCAAACCCTCTGTTTCAATCTTCGCAGCTTTGCCATATGTGGGACTTGCGGAATATGGATTACCGAGATGGCTGTCGATTTTTACAATGGCTTTCAGATCCTGTTAGAAGCACGCCACCCCTGATTTTTATTTGAAATTGAATCGGTTATCAAGAGGGCGAGAGAACAGAAAGCGTAACCACTATGGAGCAGCAATGATACACTTTTTACCCGCTTGCCATCAAAACTATGTGCGAACTTGGTCCCGCTTTTATTGTTCGGTTTGTTATCGCTCGTTCAGTTTTTATATCCGAAAGTCGGTCCGCTAGCAGGAGAAGCACGATCGATTGCTTGTATGTATTAAGCATCGGGTTAGTTTGGCAGTTGGTAAAGGCAAGGCGGCCGCAGTTTTAGGAACAATACCAGAACGGATGATGTGTTACAAATCTGAATGCAAATACTTATTGGATGCTTCTTACTCAACTGTTGTTGGATAAGAACCCAACCGTATTCCCAATGCGTAAGATTTTCGCTGTGGCCTGTTAGCGGGACCAATCATAGTATCTCGATCCGCCTAAACAAGCACGACAGAAGAAAATTTAGCCATAGTCTCGTCATACCCTTGCCGTGGCTACAATTAATGTAGTTTTGAAGGCGCTTATTACGCCCACAGGTGTCCTGTAAGGGCAGTATTTCACAAACCGTGACTTTATTAGCCGTTGACCGACATAAAGCATGTAACCGAAATCCTCAAATAATTGCATAGTTCAGGAAACAAATCCAAGCAAACGGGCCACTTGCGATTACGCCGGACAAGTACACAAATACACTTGATGTATAACTAAACAAGTACACGAATACACGTGAAGTATACCTAAACAAAATGACGTCGAAGCGATAGATAAATGCACATCTTAAAATTAAAGCAAGACACAACTGAGTGGCAAATCTCTTTCGTTGTTCCAGCGTGTCACGTTTACGTAGCATGACGGTGAAACGATCGTCTAACTCGAACGTCGGTATTCGGTTTTCCAGATAAGAAACTTAGTGGTCGAACAGCGTTTTGTCTCCGTTGCAATAAATCTTTGATACCAGACCGATATTCTCCGTTTGCGATAAAGATGAACTGCAAAATGCAAATTTCATTCTAATAAGCAGCGGTAACAGCGTCAGTATGTACTTCGACAAAGAAAGTCATTCATTCCCCTTGTACGTTTTGCACAAGAATTTCTGCCACCTCCTGTGTATACTTACTGGTTAGTTAGTACGAAAATGTTGCATTCAATACCACAAGAAAGTAGTACAGCAGAAGTGTCATTACTCTTGAGTATAATCTTACAAATATAAGAATGTCAGTGACAGATAAACATGCAGGAATTGTCGGTCTGCACATAAGTACGTAAATTACATAAGGGACGGCAGGAATGTTGGCGTTAAAGCGTAAGTCCCAGAAATGACTTTTTCTGCTCAGTACGTCGTATGCAACACTTACCGGCGTGCCAGCTGGTCCGGTACCCAAAAGCATCCGTGCCCAAATGAAAACGTTCCAGTGGGTTTTCCAGAACCACGGTGCGAATGTTGAGATAGCCGTATTCGGTAAATAGCACAGTGTATACCAAAAGAAGCACAGCATCAAAATAACAGAGATTTTGCGCTCTCTTTTTTGTCTTCTCGAACGGTGGTCCGATTGTTGGGGAGCCGGTACACCACGACACACACAAAATGATACCACAATAACTCCGTAACAGAGTCCTTGAATGCAAATCGGAACGGTATTAGTCAGGGAGGATATGACGCCAAAGACAAGCAGATTATTAGGGATCGCGCCACAGAAGCCAAGCGGGAAAACCTGTCCGAAGCTGGCAGCATAGCTGAACAGAAAAGGGATATTGACGCCAAGAGAAACAGCCCAACAAACAGGCGAGCGCCAACCCGGTTTAAATCCTTGGGATGCTAGGACCGTGCTTCGAAGATCCGGCATCGGAAACGCGAGCAAAATAGGATCCAGCAAGTTTTCCAGCCAGCCCAGTATCCGTCCAGCCAGGATGAAAGCAGTTGGCCATTTAACCTCCACAAAGCCTTGTGGAGTGTAGATTATCAGGCTTGGCAGCATGCAGACCAATTCGCTAAGGGGTCATCACAGTCAAAACCCAGAAGGATTTGTGGCTCGCTTTCGGATGTACTGGAATGCTTCCTGATGGTACGTCCGGTCCCGTGTCGTTTGCCCTATTTCTCATCGACGCAGTAAACCACGGAAGTCTGCGTACGTTCGCACAATTGATTTACTGTGGTCGGGATTCTGTCCTGTTGGTCAATGCGTTGTGGCTGACTGTCACATTTAGCCGTTGGTGTCTACGGCTGCGTCCGGCTACTTTGAGCGCGATGACCGGATAAGCCACGATTACCGACAGAACAGGAATGGTGAAGACCAGCAACTGCTGCAGGATGCTCGAAGTAAGCTGTGCTTACGAGCGATGGGGCAGCCGTTCTTCGGACGTTCGGTAGTATATGAGATCGATGACGATTCCCGGTATCTTCACGGCATGCTCATACACCCAGACAGCCACGCACAATCCAGTGGCATTTAGGCGAGAAAGAATGGTGCCTTTTACCAAAAAACACCATCATTGTACAATTTTGGATCGCAGTGTTTTGGTTCCGCTAGCTCGTAAGTCTTTTGGTGCGTGGTGTGAGTCCCCAGTTGTTTTGTATAAGGAAATCGGTATAAGGTTGTTTTTAAGGACAGGCTGAAGAAAGCGGATCTGATTGGTCATGGTTTAAGCATGGAAATTATGCGCGGTAACGTTAGTTTGAATTTTGTTAATGCTCCTGTGCGTGCTAATTTTGACAAATTTTTACTTAATTTTCGCAATTTTCGTTGCGTTAACATCGTTACTGGCTTCTGCCGAATAAAGAGTGGCTTAATTGACTTATCTCAGGTGCAGCGACAATTCACAGTAACAAAGTCTGATCAAATAAAAAAGTTACTCCAGTCAGCACGACACGGGACCGTACTCGTGATAAGCTCGAATAGACATTCATGATACCTTCCGTACAATATGGGATGAAACACGGCCCAGAGACGGTTGATGGTCACCAGCAGGTGGGAATTGACCCTGATAGCGTTGGGCACGAAGGCGTACATGCATCCCGTGCATGCGTCTTGCGGGACTCTTGCCCGAGCCACCAGAAGGGGCGAACGTTGTTGATCAGGTAGAGAGTTACCTGGAGGATGAGGTTGAGAAGGTTGACGATCACCATGTTGATGATGTACCCGTTGAATGGGTTTAAACAGAATGTCATCGCATTAAAAAGCTACCGAAATGAACAGCTTCACACGTTGGAAAACAACCAAGATCACCATTCGCGCCCCCAAAACGTACAATAGGCATAGTTCCCAAAACCGCCGCAGCGTTACCTCGAACAACAGCTAAGCTAACGCGATGTTTAATGAACGCACTTCTCCGGTCAGCTGGCGAATTTCCCCCCGACGAACCGAATAAGCTCGGTAAAAGCAGGACCGAAGGTGCCCAGTGCATCGATTGCTAACTGACAACGGGTGAAAAATATATCCACGCTGTTCCAGTAAAGCGTAATGATTACGCTTTTTATTTTCGGCTAACTGAGCCGCATGTCCGCATTGTTGGCAGATCCTCTGATTCCCGAGTCACATACCACATTCCAACAAGTTGCATCCCAAATCACTGCTTTTCCATGACGGACAGCAGACAGCAGATCAGCATCATCCCGTCTGGCCTCTTCCCATCCTTGTCAGACAGTCCGACCGGCTCTCTTTGACAAGGGAAACCCGCACTTTTCAGAGCCGTTTGGACAACGTTATTCAACTCTACGTGACGGCTCCATCTTCTTTTAGTGCTGCACGCGAGTCCATGGTGACCGTTTTCGTCCACTTTTTTTCCACATTTGACACATTCGTGCTCGTATCAGATATAGAGTAAACGATGCAATTGTTCCCTTAATTACTAGCGAGGGGATTCGGCCGTACTTCAACAGAACATTACATCTCATGCCACAAGCGGGCAATCACTACTGTACGTCAGAAGCAAAAGCGGGCACTAAAGCCGTAAGGGAGGGTAAAAGTCAACTATTCAAGGCAGTCCGTATTGTTCCAATACATGTCGATGGCCGCTGGCGAGTTGAAGGCGCACGGTCCAAATGCGAAGCATATAGCACTTTTAATGAATTCATTCCGACTTCTGCTGATTTGGCTAACTCGACCGCCCACTTGAGCGGCCATTATTCGGTTTAGCAGGTAAGAGACCCAGTGGTCGAACTGTCTTTGTCTCCCAGTGCAGTAAACCTCTGATACCGGACCGATATTCTCCGTTTGCAAGAATAAAGATAAACTGCAAAACACAAATGTCAGTCTAATAACGTGATATCAATTATTTTTCGGGCTGTACAAGTTTTGCGCATCAACACAGTTCCGTATCCAACAGTTACACATTAAAAAACAAAAACACATCTTCCATTTCCTTATTCGAGTCAACAGTACCATAACACAAATCCCATTTCTACGCTGTATTTCCACACTTATGCGCTCAGTCTAATTACATACAGTTCAGTACACTTCTAGTTACATTTCAGTCTGATAAGTTGCAGTATCAGCGTCGATATACAGGAGGCTTGAAACTTTTTTTCTGCCACCTTCTGTGTAAAATCACTCTTACGAAAATGTTGCAGTCAACGCCATAGAAAGGAAGTACCTACCGGCGTTCCAGCTGGCCCAGTACCAAGAAGCATCCGTGCCCAAATGAAAACGTTCCAGTGGGTTTTCCAGAACCTGGGTGTAAATGTCGAGATCACCGTAATTGGCAAGTAACACAGTGTATACCATAAGAAGCACAGCATCAAAATAACAGAAACTTTGCGCTCTCGTTTCTGTCTTTTCGAACCGCGGTCCGATTGTTGGGGAGCAGTTGCACCGCGGCACACACAAAAAGATACCACAATAACTCCGTAACAGAGTCCTTGAATGCAGTTCGGAACGGTATTTGTAATGGACGAAATAGCGCCGAAGGCAACCAGATTAGTAGGGGTCACGCCACAGAAGCCAAGGGGGAAAACCTGTCCCAAACTAGCAGCGTAGTCAAACAGAAAAGGGATGGTCAGGGCAAGAGAAAGAATCCAGCAACCAGTTATCATTGTCACCACTTTCGCACGACTGGACACAACGTAGAAGCGGTGAGGAAAAAGAACGGCTATACAGCGTTGGATGGCCAAACACGTCCCTGTTAAATGTGACAAGGAAACGAGGAGATTCTGTGTGCACGCAAGCGGGACACAGTAGGCTAGCCGGGTGGTACCTGTCTGCACGAGATAGATCACCGTGTGGGCTGCGATGGTTCGGACTTGAACGAAACCGTCAACGGCCAAGAAATGCATAACGAGGACGCTGGTTGCATCCGCGGAATTCCGCTGCCGAACGAGCACAGCGAGTACAACAACGCAGGCTGCGGCGCCAATCGCAGAAATGAAGCTGGCAAATGCAAACCAAAGCTTCAGCTCCTGTTGGTTGATTACTGGCAAAATTGTGTTATTCAGTATCTCCGCAGAAAGATTGGCCATTGTATTATGAACGTGTTTGTAAAACGTTTCTGGATAATAAACATGAATTTATTGAAACTGAAAGTCAAAATTGGACCTATATTATTGCTGTTCTGGACAAGCAGAGATGTCAGGGAAACATGCAGTTGCCGACTATGATCGTGCACTCTTATGATAATACATACATATACGTTTGCTACAAAAGTCAGTCGATCTTGTGCCACATGTGGGGCCGTGGGCGCTGACGTCCTGTACAGGTGCAGTTCAATTTACAAACTGGCTCTTAGTTAATTATCAGTTTCCGGAATGAACAACAGTGACCTTGCCAAACCTCTCTCGGAAACATGAGCTGGACTGCTGCCAGGGCGCGGGTTTCCGAACTGACGTAGATAAGTAACTTTATACCGGCAACAGTATTTAGGTTAGAAAATCCCTTGGTCATTCAAAACAAAGGAAAGCACGGTGGCTCAAAAAGCGGCAAAATCTTGTCAAACTACGGGAAGATTTGTGATACCCCGTTGTTACAACTAGTAGTTACCAAAGTTTCAAGAGTTTCAGGATACAATCATCTCAGGTACGTTTCTGCTACAAAATGAATGAATGAACCAGGCTTTTTTCGCCTTTAATGCCTTGCCGTCCTTTGCTGGCAGAATCTGGATTACGGCACTTGCTGTCGATTTTTACAATGTCTTTCAGATTCTGGCGGAATTTCGACCCTGATTTCCGACCCGAGAAATTTGACCGAACGGAACACTTTAAAGTGACTCAAATAGAGCTCAGAATAACTAACACACTAGAATCTTCTTTAAATTTAAGGAAATAATACATTTAGCTATAGCGACCTTTGTGTCGCCGGCCAATTCTGAGCAACATTTGTGCTCTCTGGTCCTGCCCTACAACGAAGTTCCGGTCGAAGCTGCTGGCAGGTTGTGGTGTAAGCGCTATGGGTGTGATGTACCAGAAGAAGTTCTACGGAAATACTAAACATCTGGCAGCGTGGGATAGACCGGGTATATTGATTTAAACTACTTCTATTCCAAAGGGCGACTTTTGGCATTTGAAGCGACCGAGAAAGCAGTTGTTTTGGCGGCATCGGAGAGAGAATCCGACCATTCCAGACGGGTACTAACCTTGCTCCTTCAGGCCGTGTGCCATTCTTCCTGTTCATCACCAGCGGCTAAAGTTCACAAGGGAATTCGGCAGACTAGACAGATTTTCGCACGATCTTCTTCATTTCACAGTGTTTTGGCCACGTTCCTTTATTTTACAAACAGGACAGTCCATGATGGCCGTTCTCGTACAACTGTATGCCGCAGTGAAAGGCCTTGTGCGACGGACAGTCCTCGCGGCAAACCATAAACCAACTCCAACACGTAACTGATCATCGCTTAAAACATTACCTAGTAAAGCAGCAAGGAGAGCATCTAACCACGCCCAACACGTTATATGGTATATTACATATTCTTGCACGTGGCCATCGTCGTACGTTAATGGTTCGTTAAAGCAAGCTGGTACGACAGCGCACAACCGGAAGGCGAAAAAGAAGAACCACTGCGAACTTTTGCGAGCTTCATATCTCCTTCTACAGGTCGTACGTGTAACCTTCGGAGTCTTTGGTGAATCCACAAAAGAAACTCTTCAAGTTTTCGTCGTAAAAATTTTAAAAAGTCGGGCGAGGCGCGGCCTTCTGCTTTTTTGAAATGCTTAAAGTTCCTCTTGTGCAAAAATTGTTTGGGGAACCGCGGCATCTTTGTTGCGTACATTGCCATGTACTAAGGCGGTTTTGAATAACAAGAATGGTGTTGGTTTTTTTTCGTTTTAGTTTTAAACATTAATAATATAATGCCGAAATGCTTAGCGCTAACACTGTTATGTCACCTTGCCAATCGCCATCAAAATCTGAGAATTAGTTTATGGAAATCGGATAGAGCAGTTCACGGTCCGGCAGGTTTCTGCAGTTGGTGCGGTTCGACTTGATTTTTTCACAATACCGCACTCACGCCATACAACCTTGAGTCATACCATTCAAGATACCAACATGAACGGAGAGTCAGATAATATTTGGACACTGACAGCCAGGCTTGACAGTGTGCAGGGGCAGGGACCTGAAGAAAATTGACCAAACTTTGCGGCGTACTACTGTATTTGACGGTGACCTCACGCCGTATTTGCTCGGTGACTGCAGGGTATTGCGGTTTCCGGTGGCAGCAACGTTAACGTTCGTTCGACGCACGGGTACTATCCGAATGCGACGAGAGTGAAGCTATTCGAGTTTTAGGGACGAGTTATTCTTAGGGACGTTAGGACCGCGTTGCGAAGATCCGGCATCGCCAGCGCAAACAGAATCGGATCCAGCAGGTTTTCCAGCCAGCCCAGTATCCGACCAGCCAGGATGAAGGCAGTTGGCCATTTAACGTCCACAAAGCCTTGTGGAGTGTAGATGATCAGGCTTGGCAGCATGCAGACCAGTACGCTAGCTGTCATCACCGTCAGGAACCAGAAGGACTTGTTGCTCGGTTTCGGATGTACTGGAGCGCTTCCTGAGGGGTCGTCCGGTTTCGTGCTGTTTGTCCTATTGCACAGGTTAACACTATTAATAAACGACGGAAGTCTTGTATGCATGTACGTCCCCAAAATCTTACTGAGATCTGCGTTCTGTCTTATTGGTATAGGCTCCTACATTTAGCCGTTGGCGTACACGGCTGCGTCTGGCTACTTTTACCGCGATGACCGGATAGGCCACGATCACCAACAGAACCGGAAGGGTGAAGACAAGCAGTTGTTGCAGGGTGCTCCAAGTAGGCTGGACAGCACGGTTGATGAGACAGCCGAACGTTTCTTCTGACCTTCGGTAGTACATCAGATCGATGACGATTCCCGGTATCTTCACGGCATGAACGTATACCCAGACAGCCACGCACAATCCAATGGCTGTTCGGCGAGAATGATGCCTGTAGCCAAAAAAACACCACTATCGCACATTTTTGGATCGTTGTGCTCTAGTTTAGTTCCGCTAGCTTGCGAGCTTTTGGAGTGTACTGTGAGTCAGTGAGTGTGCAGCTGTTTTGCATAAGAAAATCGATAAAACGTTGGTTTAACGCGGTTAATCTGGTTTTGGCTCGCGTTCGTTTGCGTGCTAATTGAGACAAATTGTTTAATTCGGCACTTGGTATTTTTATTGTGTCAACATCGCTTTTGGGCTTTTGCCAAATAAGCATTCATGATACCTTCTGTACGATATGGGA
>JAQGAU010002129.1:0-16526 GCA_034698045.1 Paramacrobiotus richtersi
CGTGGCCAGGTTAACCTCCCCTCGGTGCGGTCGGCGTGTACCATTGTGCGAGAGAGCAGTGCGAGTGGAGATGTGCCTTTAATAATACTTAGTACATTTCAAAAGTGTTAGGGTGGGTTGGTGGGAAAATAAAAGTCACCGTTATAAATCATGACATCAGTTAAAAGCGCATGCACATTAGCAGGAATGTTCGACATGCAAAGCAAACAACACCAACTGCTGCTCATGCTGTAATCACATTCTAACATCGATCAGAGGAAGAGTGCTAATGCAAACGCGAAGTGGGTCAGCAGATCCGTGTGGCGACGCGGAGCAGACGGGCAGTAGAGTGAACTAACACGATGCATTCCACGAATGGACAATGGTCCATTCTCTGGTGTGATGGGTAGGCATAGCTGGCTCTCTCGTACGATGCTTTGCGAAATGCAGACCTATATCGTGGCCGGCGCCACTCGAACGGCGCTAATCCAAGTTAACGCTAAAGCGTTAACTCCCAATATCGAACCAGTGTAAACACATACTCTGCGTTGGTATGTCAAGGTCACATCATCACACCTTCCCCAGTGGGAAGCCCCCTTTAACACATGACCTAACATTAACCAAATGTCTGATCTTCGTTTATACGATCAGGCTTCTTTCCAGCGGTTATTCTGGTGGTTTTGTTCGGTTCTTGTGCGACTGATTTCGGTTGTTAGCTGTTCGATTTCGCTTTCGTCTCCCGCGCTTCCGTTTCACGTGGGACGACTGCTTCCGTCGGTGATGTGGACTTCGAAGTCCGAACTTCGAAGTCCATATCACCGACGGAAGCAGTCGTTCCACGCCCGGAACCGAAAGTCATAACTTCCGGTTTCTTTTGTTCTTCTGGTGCTTTCTCTTCTTCCGGTTCCAATTTCGGAGATGGGTCAGCACTTTTGCTGTTATTGGCTTCTGTGGCGACTGGCTCAGTAGTCTTTGTTGAGTTCGCGTCGCCCAGTTCCACCTATTCTCTTGGCTCCAGCCCAAGTCTGAACCGCACTAATTTCCATGCCAGCGTCGCACCATGTCGTTAACCGCCACTTCCCATATTCTTTTTCTATTGTGCTTGACCAGTTCTCCTATTCCCAGTTTATATTAGCCACGGTTTATCACCAATATTAACATATGTACGGTAGCAAAATCTGCATATAATGCAGAAGAATAACATTTACAAAAATTGAAGCGGTCGTAACTAAGCGTAAATGTCGATAATGAAAACCATACTACGTTATACCGGAATGTGTAAGTAACAGACAGACTACTGCAATTGTTTCGCATCCATTTATCCTCTTCCAAAGACACAAGAGCGGTTGCGCCCTGCCATCGGGGAGGGTGGTTCTTATTTTGGGCCGTGGTAAAGTACATCAGCGATGGTGTCTTCCGCGCGCCACACTTGTGGCCTAAGCGGGCTACCAAGGATATCCTCTCCGTAATGATAAAAGAGTCCTCGATCGATTTTAACGGTGAAACTGTTGTCAAAGCTGTAATTACGTCCACACCATGGTAGTGACAAGGAATATATTTCTGTCAGCAGTGAGGTGCGTAGAAATCAAGCCCATTAGCAACATTTCTCGATTGTGTTGATAGGGGTTGTCATACCCAGCGATGGGTATTCCGCGCTTGTCTTGTAGCTCGGCATGCAAGTCGGACAGTTGTATCGTTACCCACAACGATACAGTTGTCCTTAAACAAGAGTATGGCGCGGCTACATATGCGACTGCCTTTAAACAAAGCATACCCCGATACATTGTACAGGCACACAGAATCAAGCGGTTACAATCGTTCCGGTTCCTAATTTCCGACGTGTCGTCTGATTCGTCAAACCGTTACTAGTCCACAAGATCACACTTCTCAGATTACAGTGCATCGACATGGCCATCACGAATTCTCGTAGTATGTTGACCTTAGTACCCGATATTGGGTCAAATATTACGGTCTGCATGATTCACTCAATCGCACATCGCATACTTTGCCGACGGCTTCGATATACGGATCTTCCATTACAATGTGCTCCACCGAAGAAGCGCACAATGGGCCCAATAATTGACTAAACGAGCAATTCTGTGAGCCGTCCAAAAGTCGAATCTGTATGTGCCGGCTGGAATGATCCCCCTCCCTGTGCTGTGTTCTACTTGTTATCAAAGTCCCTCCCACGCAGTGCATGTCATTGCGTTGGTTGACGCTGCGGTAGGGAGTGGGCAGAGCGGATGCGGCAATGGAGTTGCCGTTTTCCGAACATTTTAGATAACATGCTAAGCCAATGGACATGATCTCATATTTTTGCGAATCCGCCCTGTTATGACTCCTGCTTGTTAGTAAATCAAATGTTTTTTTGATTGGACATGCTTGAGCTTTGTTCCGGTATAGGGTATTTCACCCTGCATTGCATTTCTCGCATGCTCGTACCAATATGACATAAATGCATGCTAAGGCTTTTACGACGCGCCCACACAGTTTTAGACTTTCGACCTCATAGCGCAAC
Organism: Paramacrobiotus richtersi; assembly: GCA_034698045.1. Classification (NCBI taxonomy): domain Eukaryota; kingdom Metazoa; phylum Tardigrada; class Eutardigrada; order Parachela; family Macrobiotidae; genus Paramacrobiotus; species Paramacrobiotus richtersi. The sequence goes on from JAQGAU010002129.1 coordinate 2,498, forward strand.
CCATCTATGGTGCTCGTCGTCTCCATAAGCATCCTCTCCATACGGTCTAGTCTCTTCAGTATGATCGGCAGATCCGTGAGCGTCTTCCTCTAACCTCAGGTCTGCTGCCTTGCAACATAGCTGGAGCGGTGTGACAGTAGCTTAAAGAAAGCTATCAACTTCGGTGGCCGTGGAAGATCAGTTGTCGTAAAACAGGAATGACGACAGACATATTCAGACAGCATCAAGCAATCCAAGTACTTGTCAAGTCGTTATGATCCTACAGTGGCCCAAATTGACCATTGACGTGGGATTTTTTAATAGTTGTGGTGCCTTTCCGTAGCAGATGAACGTCCAGTCGGATGTCCTTCCGGTCCTGATGCGTGTCTCTTCTGTCGTCAGTTCTTCTCTAGTGCTTTTCTCGCTAAGATTTTGAATTTGCGCACTCGGCGCAGGAAAATATCGAGAAACATTTTGGCGTTTGATTCAAAAACCTGGTGGAACGCCAATTATGTGCTGCTGTCTGTGGGTGTTCGTAGAGCTACATCTAAGTTCTCAACTTCTTCGAAACTAAGATTTACAAGGCTGTTGCAAGTTTGTCTTTTTTTGACAGAGTAGCTTGGTTAGGCAGTTATAGCCCAGTGTTTGGTGTTATTGTAAAATGGAGTTACTTTAGAAAAGTCGTTCAAGATGCACAGAGGAATCAAGAATGCTCGTGAACTTGTAGTACCTGCCACCTGTTGTTCAATTTAATTTGCACATTCTGCGACAATTTGCTATACAAACGCGGTGCTGCAAACCGATCGCTTGAGTAAATCTCGGTCTTCGTTTTTGGCAGGAAGTCGGACATTGACGTTTGATGTCCGCTTCTTCGCCACAATCGGAAGCCAGAATAAGGTGGTTAGGGGAATTGAAAGCGATGGAAAGAAGTACCTCTGCATCTTATACTAATGACAGCATTAATTTTCAGTCTATAGTTGGGCACGGAACGTGACTCACGCTCTCGGTTATTTGACTGAGACATTTACACTTCCCAGAGAGACCAATCAACCGCAGTTGACCGATCAACCGCAGTTGGTCCTGGACAAAAGTAAAAGACAGATAAACTGTACAGAACAACAGCCAAGATTCTTCTGCAGCCTACTACTTACATTACAGCAGTATCACTTATTTTACTCAAAGTCTGCAAATATTCGTCACTGCCAGCAAATTAGCCATGCTCGTCTCCTGATTTCTATCTCATGTTTTTCTGGACCACCTCCCGAAAGATGCTGCATAATGGTGTTTTTAATTAGTACGTAAAGTAAACTTTAGCGGTAATAAAATTTTAGTAGTGCAAAGCAAGGTATCATTTTACGGCTGTTGTACGCTCTCATCGTCCCTGTACATGTGCAGTCCTTGTATGTATTCATCTGCTCACATAATAATTCCATACTAGTCAGCGCTAACTAGCTAGGTACGAAAGTTCTGCAGTTAGAACAGAAACGAACCAGAAACGTACGAATGATTAACGCAAACGTTTCCCCGGCCATGCAGATTCCCATCATGAACAACGTGAATTCTTTTCCAATGTCAGCTCTGCCGTTCATGCCAGTTGGTACTGCTAATATCATCCCTAATTCGTGTACAGCCTTGCCGCTAACATCAGTATCACAGTGGAACACAATGCATGTATATCAGGTCACGATATGTTATCTTTGCGGTATGATGTTTGCATGCAAACGGTAGTAATTTATTATTCTGCACACCGCGATCTCCGCTGACGATTCACGAATCTCAGTGACCGTTTTTGTCATTGTTTAACTAACGCGCATAGGTACAATGTGAACTAAACGCGATATGCGACAACAATGGGTTTCCGTACCAGGCTTACTGATAAGAGGCTCGCATCGGAATTTATGTGCGTTATAAGCGTCGAGATTCATATACTATATCGTTTTTGTAGTAGCTTTTGTCGAGCTCAGTACGCGCGGGATACGTCAGCATATACGGTTCACAGACTATTACATTAACACTGTGAGCTCAGTATATCTCTACCTTTTTGGCCGCGTGCGCCGTGTACACCAACTGTAGTGCGCGATGTTTGTAAAAATGGATGGCCGGAACCTGTACCGAATCAGCACGGCAGTGTTCTGGCTAAGCATTTTTGTTGGTAAGCATACAACCTCAGTGGACCATAGCAAATCCACATACACCAAATTTACCTTTGTCGGAATATGTCAAAATTCAGTGCACCAGATTAAGCGCGGCCCTCAGTAAAATTACTAGCGGCGCCGAAACAGGGTTTTACAAAAACTAAATGTCCTTCGGCCGTGTACGTATATTGTGTTACTTTGTTAGAAAGCGCTTAAATATTTTCTAGTAAGTGCGGCAACATCCCGCATGGAGACTTATGTCGGCACGGGGTATGATATGCTGCGGGGTCACCCGTTTGGCGAGAGCGTTGCCTCCAGTGGGGTAGATCCAGGCTTGAGTCCATCACGGCGAATATTCCAAGCTACGTATGCCACCAGCGCATCAACGTGTCCGGCTGAACACACATGTGTTTCCCAAGATGGCTCAGCCGAAGTTCACACATCTGCCATTTACTTTGATATGATCGATTACCAAATGGGTCTGAATAAGTCATGGGGAAGCGGTATGGAGGTTGACCTCACCGTCGGCAACATAAGTATAGCCAACTATTTGCCAAAGTTTGGCGGAAGCTTGAGTAATGATTACGGGAATATGAAAGGAAAAATCGAAAGGGAGTATAAGATTTTTATCGATAACTCCACTACGAAGACCTATGCGGAAGCAGCATTGAATTTTCGCTCAAAAGGTGTCTATACTGCAGAGTTTTTAGCTCACCTCTGTGAACTGCCGACAAAGTATTCCGAGAGGCCGTATCGCTCATTTTTGCGTACGTGGGGTACACACATAATCACTCGCTCGAGACTCGGCTCTCGACATCTGGAGCGTCACATTTACACCGGTCAGAACGTAACAGACTTCTTATCAAAGACACAAAAAGAGTGTGTTTCTTCCAGTGGAAGCTTTTTGAGGTTTTTCAGCGGCAACGTCGACAGGACTTCTTCATCGGTGCTGATTTCTCAAATTCGGAAAGAAGTGAGAGAAGAGGACGTGCGTAGAGTGTCAAGCGGTAGCCAACAAAACCCGATCCCAATCACAATGGAATTGGCGCACATGGATTTTTTCATAAGTGAACGTTTTATTCGACCCACCGTAGTAGAAGAGCTGTCCCATTTAGAGTGCGGTCTACTGACCGATCCCGATTCCTTATGTCTCATTCGGGTGAATATAAATCAGGCTTTGAAAGACTATCCGGCTCTAGAAGGAGCCGTCGAGCCCCAGCCTATCTGGCGGAACTATACACTGCCTCCACCACCAGTAGTAAATTACTGGCCGCAAGGATCGTACAGCATGCTGAAGCCCAGTGTGGGTTGTCCAAGTCCATCAAACCAGTGGGCGACAGGATGGCGGTCTAGTGGTATGGATGGAACTGGATACGCCTCATCCGGTTTCAGTTTAGTGGCTGAAGTTTCCGTTGGCAGCTACATGAGAATGAACTTTTGTTCCAAAACTGGAGCGTTCACTGGTAAGAAAAACTGCATAGGATTACTGCTTCGGCAGTGCTAGTCAAACAGGGTAGCGCAGCGTACTCATGCGCCCATGTCGTCCTGCGGATAAAAAAGCAAAGCTAGAAATGGTTTGTGACTTCGCAGGGATAAAATTATCACGAGATTTAAAAATTCTTCATATTTTTTGAGTTATTACATTTTGATATTGAAGTTATTTAGCCGTATAATTCAGCTCCAGACGAGTTTAGGTGCGTCTGGGATAAAATCGCAAAGGTGGGAAAGTCGTGGTCGCCACTAGGTTGCCGTCTTTGTTTTTAACCCAGCAACGTCGAGCGCTGAAATTTTCAAAACTGATGTCCGGCGATCTTATATAAAAGCACATAGCGTGTAGTTCCCACAAACGCCCAGTATGTTGCACATAAAGGAAGGATGACACTTTCACAAAGTAGTTATAGCGGCCGAATACGATCGATGCCACATAGGGTCAAAAACAGTCCAAAAACAACGTGTGGTTCCATGAAGCACAATTAATTCTGTATTGAAGTAAAGTTTCTCGTTTTGCACAGATGATGTATTGACATATGTACCAATCGGAGAAATCACCGAAAAACATTTGTTTCGAAGTTATTAAACCCCAAATGGTGAGGGTGACACTTCCACCGCATGGTCGGTGCAGTAGGTAATGAACGGCGATTGTACAGGCAGACTGGTCCGCTCAACCAACATGCATGGTAAAGACAAGTTAGAAGCGTTGTGCATTGCACACGTTGCGAAAAACCATGCACCTCATTGTTTCTCCTTCTTGGATGACTGCATGATAGACATTCAGTCTTCTTTTTTTCATTCAATCAAAAGGCACAGTTTGCTGTTTTTTCACTCAGTGAGACCATAGAAGATAGCGTTACCGGGATTCTGCGCATGCTCACTTTCTGTTATGGCGCTGCCGGCACTGTTCTCTGTTCGGTACGCATCCCGGGTGCGTTTATTTTTGTCAATTAAATTGATAAACAAAAATTTTTTGTTTGTTCGGTTTTGTCTGCAATCTAATACCGCATAACGTGTCGGCTAACCCATGAAAACAATTTAAACGGCAGCAGCAACGGTGTTGGCAACACAAGTCGTTTTTGCGCTGCTACTGGTTACCGGAAATTCGGCTAGACAGGCAGACTTAATGAAAACTGATTCGGCCCAGCGGCCATTCGGTGAATTCTTCGACAGTGTTGGGTCTGCCCAACCACTGTTTCAAAAATTCTGAAACAAAACAATCATGTAGAGTGCTGTAGTAACAATATAATTGTGCTACATATACTGCACAAATTTCAGAACGATCGGCTCATTGGGCCACAGGTATATTGGATTTTGCTGGATAAGACAGGAGTGGCATTTCGTGTATTTAATTTGTTGCACAGCTTTATTTCTTGCGGCTGCCGTTACTGCCATACTTAAGCAGGGGTGGCAGCACTGGTGACGAATCAACTTCACGTCATTTGCGATTCCATCCCAAGCATACCCGAATTGAATTATATGGCTACATCACTTAAACATCAAAATGTAATAACTGAAACAATTCGAAGAATTTTCGAATGTAAAATCTCGTGCCGTTCCCTTGTGAGTGAGAGATTCGAATATTATTGTCGAAATTACACGTATACGTACCATCCGTCTACCGAACAAATCCTTGGCTCAACCGCACAGGTCTGAGCTTCGAGTCGTCATAAATTAAATCTTATCAATACGCTGACCGCTGCACTGTGACTGGATCCAGGGTGGGCATTTTACTTACAGCCACCCTGCCGCATTCAACTACTGATACTACAGTAGGTAAGTGCACTCGCTGTTTGCGGGCACTGGTGGACCGAAGCGAGCAGAAACCTACTTAAAAAATGTGGTTATGTGGACGCTGGTCAGGAGTGTGTGTAAGTTAGCTGGCAGTAGTGTATATCCAGGTGTATATTGCTTCAGTGTATATTCCTTCCAAGAACAAAATACTCTTGACCTTTATCACGCACCGATGAACAGTAAAACGGTCGAAAACAATTAAATCAAAAGGTCAGGCCTATTCTAGCCAGCTATGTCTTTCTCTGTACTGTTGCCTTTTTGCTTTTGATCGCTTGGAGGACCGCGAAAGGCACGGTTGGCTCAACAGCTATCCTAGTTGTCTACTTTTTGTAGCGCAATACTTCCGGTACCGTGACCGACAGGAGAGACAAAATATACAGTTTTGTTGAATATAAAAGTAACACAGGTCACATAACAACGCCTAATATTGTTACATATCGTTATATGTTTGATACTAAACGACGTCCAGTAAACTTATCAGGAACTATTTTTGTTGCGCATCACTTCCGGTACCGCGACCGACATGAGGAACAAAATATCAGTTTTGTGGAATATAGAGGACGCGCCCCCTTTTTTTGTGTTTATATTATTGCTTATCTCTTTATTTCTCATTATTTATTTATTAATATTTATTACGCAATTCTTCCGGTACCGTGACCGACGGGACAGACAAATTATTCAGTTTTGTGGAATATAAAGGACGCGGCCTGTATTTTTATTTTTATATTATTTATTTATATTTTATTTATTATATTATTTAGTACCGTGACCGACGGGACAGACAAAATAGCCAGGTTTGTGGAATATAGAGGACGCGCCCTATATTTTTGTGTTTATATTACTTATGTATATTTAATTTATTATAATTTATCTATTATATTATTTAGTACCGTGACCGACGGGACAGACAAATGTCCATTTTCATTGAATATAGAGGACCTTCGCTTCGCTTCGGTCGATAATTATCAACTTACAAGGGAACTATTTTGGGCCCCAAATTCAGAAAAATCCGAATCTTTTTATGTGGATACATGACACCTAGCTGAACATGAAAAAAATAGTTTTGGCTGCTGTGAAGCAGCTGGGGGGCAATCCTCGTAGACAATGTATGCTAAACGACATGTATACTGTGCAACCAGACAGCTGGCCTGTTTCAGTTCTTTTTTGACCAGGAACCGCTTAGCTTACCACTTACTAGTTTGTGATTGTTCAATCTTTAATTTTTTAATTGCATATGGTAAGCTAATTGGTATCTGGTTAGAAGGAATCGATGCTGACATGCAAGCATATGGTTGCACAGCATGCCACTGCATAATATTACAGCATACCTGCATATAGCATACATTGTCTACGAGAATTACCCCTCAGAGGCCCAACTCCTTCCCAGCAGCCAAAACTATTTTTCCCATGTTCAGTTAGTTGTCCTGTGTCCACGTAAAAAGTTTTGGATGTTTTTGAATTTGGGGCTCAAAATAGTTCCCTTGTAAGCTCCTGTGCGGTTGGGCCGCAGTCGCTCATTCGATGGTGATTCCGGTCGCAGCTGACTACATCACAATTAATTCTGTAGGTGCGGATGGCGGCGGCGGGTCGTGGCCGGCTGGTTCATATTGTATATTCAGATACGGCACATGTCCGTACGGCTTCTCCCTCGGAAAGTTTTACAACGATGACAACGACGGCTGGAATTTCTCGTCAGAGGACTCTGGTTACAGTACGTCAGGTGGAACGCTACCAGGTGGCACATTCAGGGCTGGCAGCACTTTATACGAGTTTTGCTGTCGTGACGACCGCAGTCCAGCTACTCCAATTGCCCTGCCACTAACGCCGTTCATATTACTACCAACTGCTTCCAAGAGGCAGTGTCAGGCTGTCACGGGAATGACAAGCCAAATGTACCATGTCCAGTGGGTCTCCGAAAACAGTTACAACAACTACGCTTCTGGGATCTATACCATCCAGAGCGGAAAGAAGTGGGACATGTTCTTTTGCTATTATTTTCCTTCACGCGTGTCCCGTGGATGGTTTGAAAGATCCTCGCAACCCGTGTGCTCGACAGCTAAACGCACCAGGTCTCTAGACTCCTATACTGACCGTTTCATTCCGGCAAATTTTACTGCAGCTCCGATTATGAATGCAACCAGTATAGCAGTGAACTTTGCTAACTCCCCTATTGGTAACGAAATTAGTGCTGCCGAAATTTGTGGGATCGAGGAATCAGCATTGGACACATTTGGATTGGATCCTCTAAACGGATCAGCTATGCAGTTATCCCTACCTAAAGAAACTGTGGCTGCGGTTGTGTTTACTTCCACTATCGCTCGTTTCGTACAAAATGCATTGTAGGTGTTATTGAACTAGACTGGCACATCAGCACTCTGCGCTTTTCTGGCATTGTCGAAACGAAATGATGGCCGACGAACTTCTAAGTATATAATTTACATGTCACATTGCAAAAATGTCTATGGGCAGCGTAAGTATTTCATTGGTCAGATGACTTGGTAAGAACGGCTAGTAAGTAATGCTGTTACGCGCAATATTTCATTTTTATGGTTCTTTGTTCAGAGAAGAAGAGTGTCATGACTGAGTGAAAACTTCCAGATTATTAAGAAAGGAAACAGATGATCGACGGGAAACTAGTCGTGTGTTGACGTGAAAACCACGCCACACTGGATATTTTTCTGACGCGTCGTTAACGTGAATTAAGAAGCATTTCTTATGACATAATTATTGGGAAGGCACATGTCCCATGGGTAACAGAAAAGCCGCAATGATAACCCTAATATAATTTGGAATAATTGACGCTCAACGAGGGTAGTTAGGAGAGGAACAGAAACGGCTGACGGACCTTACGTATATCCACATATACAGTACACGCAACTGATTCGCAGTTATCCCATATATAACCTCAATTTCTGTGGTACTGCATACTTTATGTGTACCTAAGTAAACATGTATGCACACGCAGTTCAGTAAACAGAAGGAAACTCAAGTCAGGAAACGTGGTACTACGATTCCGACTGCGGCAAAGTAGCGGACATCGAACACGATGTCCCAAGTCTTGCCAAAAGCGGAGCGATATTGGACAGCAAGGTTTTAGTGCCGTACACACAAAATTTATATGCAAATACAAAATGAATATAAGTGCGTATATACAAACCAAATACAAGAACTTCGATTTCAGCCAAACTTCGCAGCATTATCAGGAAATTACCAGCTGTGATGTCAATAAAATCTCGAAAAGAAAAACTAGTTTTTTGTTTTAATAACGCTCGCACCACTGAACTGGATGACATGAAACTTAGAATGGTAGAACCATCCAGAAAAACGCAAAACTACCATTCAACCTGACAAAGTCCGCACTACACTCCACAGTAGTTTTTTGTCCGAGCTGCTCAAGCATGAATCTTGCTAACTTCGCACGCTCCCTCATTTACAGCGTGAAAGGAGGAAGAAGTGGCGATACGTTCAGTAAGCGTGAGGCATGCAGAGAATTTAAATAAGCAGTGTAACCCCCTTGTATTTTCTCCGATACCACGACATGTGACGCACAACAGCTTAAACTGTCGCATATGCTGACGGTGTTGTTTCTCGAGTATCGCACAGTTCGATGTGATACGGATGCGTTGTGTACAGTTGCTCGGAGTGAGAAATCATGTTTAGAATATTTGCCGTGATTTCGGAACAGCGTATCTGGTGATCTGTTCAACTGATTGAGTTTGAAGTTACACCACCCCACTCCAGTCTTTTGGACCTACTGGTGTTATTGAGAAGGTCTAAACGTTACATGAGTGAGTATGTGCTACCGCTACGGACATCCTTTACACCTGCAACTTGATTTGCTCAATAACCCGACAGTGCAACACTTGTTGCATGGGTTTTCCCTAGACCATGAATAATGTTTGCTCGTGAAATATGCTGTGTAACATACGAGCCCAGCCAGTGTGCTTTGTCTTTTGTTGCCAGACAGCTGTCATAAGCGATTTTATCTGCTTGATTGCCCAGTACGATTGCCGAGTACTTTTCTGTCACAGACAGTCTGTTGGCTTCGCAAACATTTCACTGTGTACTGCAATGTATTTTTTCTCTCCACGGAGAGCCTGTGAAAAAGAATAACCGTTTAAAGCGCACTATGGCGTGGAAACTTTTTCATAGCTACGGCGTGGTGATTGGAATATCTGCAGCTTTCTGTTTAGTCAACGCTCATGTCAACAGACATGGTGGACGTTCTGGACGAGATTCGTACATGGTCGACGAGTACGAAGAAAGCAACCAGAACCGCATGAACGGAGTACATAATAAGTACACCCGGGATGTTATCGAATATGAAGAATACATCAGGCTCCGCAAAAAGTATGGCGATGGAGAGTACTTGGCGGAGAACAAGTACCGACAAGGAGCTCGTTTGGTCAACGGGCACAGACCTCAGAAAGACAGCAAGCATGCATATACGGATAATGAACAACACAGATACTATACAGGAGGGAGTCGTGGACCACGACATCATGACGGCGAATACGACGAGTATATGAGGACGCAACACCGACGAGTTGATTACGACACAGATGTAGTCATGGCTTATTACGAAGACAGTACAGATGACGAATATTATGCTAACAGCCGATCCTCTGCTAAATACACAAAGAGACTGCAACAGTATAGCGAGGAGTATCACCCGCCTAGAAGACTTGCTGCCAGACAAAACCGGCGCGCTCGGTACGAAGTGCAAGAATACGCAGAACTTCCCTGGGCAAAGGCGGAAGGTGAGCACAACGGTAGTAACTAAATACGTAATAGTACGTGGTCGTTTATAACTGTGTGTCAAATTACAGATCGCTGTTTTTGCGGCAACGACCGCTGGTCTTGGGGAGAGATACTCAAAACTCTCGGGTTTTCATTTGCCAGTGGCGCTGCCGCCTACTACGTAGTTCCCATTCTGGTGGGCTTGGTGGGCTTCACTCCGGCTGGGATTCTTGGAGGATCTGTAGCAGCCGGACTTATGTCCTGGGGATATATGCCTTGGCTGGTGGGTTTCTTGCAGAGTGTGGGAGCTGCTGGAGTCACATGGTTTACTTCGCTTTGCTGGGGACTGGCGTCTGGCACCAGCTACTGGGCTTTGCGAGATGGACTGGTGACTACTTTACGCGCCGTGTTAGCAATAAAAGCGCAACAAGTAAAGTTATTGGAACGTCTCATAATCTACCTTACCTTGTTGTTAACCGTCGACATTCCGATGATGGTTGTATTGCCGGGCTGCAAGTTATTTCTGCTTTTGTTTGTTAGCCGTACTAAACGAGAGATATCACATTTTCAGTTTGCTGTAATGCAAATGTGAGATGACGAACAGATGGCAAACTATCCGGTCACACAAAGCAGCAGTTCATATCTGTGTAAGTGGCAGAAGGTAAATCGAATATCCTTGAAATATCGGACGTCGTGAAAGTTTGAAGCCAACAGCAAAAATATCTTATCGATGTTTCTCGGACCCACCAAGTTTAGTGTCTCGTTTTTACAAGGTTTGTTTATCACGTCACTGAAGGCTTTTGATGCACACTAGCTCATATGACTTTATGTATGAATCGTAAGGTGCAAATGTTCTGTCCGAAGTTCACTTTGGAATCACTTTGGAAAATACTGCAAGTATATCAAGTCAAGGATATTTTATCTTTGCGGTATGTTGTTTTGCGCGTAAACAGTAGTAATCTAACATTCCGCACATCGCTATCACCGCTGCCGATCCACGAATCTCAGTGACCGTTTTTAGCATTGTTTAATGAATCAGTGTGGGTACAACGCAATCTGAAGGAGATATGTTGAAACAGTGGGCTTTCGTATCCAGCTTACTGATAAGATGCTCGTATCGAAACTTAGAAGGGGGATGAATAGCTTGTAACTTCGAGGCAACGATATAAAATTATTGTTTTTGGAGTAGCCTGGTCATTAGTCGCGCTTTGTGTGTTGGTGTATGTTAGTGGCATACGGTTTATATACCATCTTTTAACACTGTAAGATCCGTATTTCTGTGCCGTTTTGGACGCGTTACGGCGTGTACACTAACTGCATTGCGCGGTGTTCATAAAAATGGATAGTTGGAATTACATGTACCGAATTGGAACGGCAGTGTTCTTGCTACACATTTTTGCTGGTAAGCATGGGTACAACTTTTGTAGCGGTTAGCTGCATGTCACTTACGTCTTTGTATATCGTTATGGCACATACATAATTACAACAAACTTACCATGGGTAGAATTGATTAATTTCGGTGCACCCGAACAAGCGCGGCTTACAGCAGATTTATCAGCGGTATCTATGCGCAGCTTTCCAGAATTTATTATGTGTCCACGACAGGTATTGTAGGCTTCGTCTAGGCAGTAACCGGGATATCTAGTGCGGTGCACTGTAGAGGGCATTGTGCAGATAAATCCGTCTTTCGATTCGAAGCCAGAGTAAGGGGCCTAAGGGCGCCGTTGTTCGTTTACACCAGTGGTAACGTTTTTTGTGGTATCAGTGAATTCACCGGGTTTGCCTTTTAATGGAGATGCGATGTTTTACGGTTTTTGCGCCGTACTGCGGTCAGCAAGTTCAAGAACGCATGCCGCCGTCAAAATTAACGTTTCTTATCGATGAGTCATAAAATTTGGTGATATGGTGATTAGGCACCTAAATATTGCGAATAATTCAGGCGTTTTGGCCTTTTGAGAAAACAAATGCTATACGGACGTGCTTACCTTATTATGGATTTAAACATTCAAGCGAATGACAGCCAGTCGCACATAGTTAAAAGCGGATAATTCACAATGTTTACCGGGATATTCACAGGGTAGCTAGTTGTCGGAAACTGCTTTAGAACGCTTTGACTGTAGCACTATGTCGAGCCACAGGGAGACAACTGCCGAAGGTGCGCAAGTTTTAGATAGAATCCTTACAACTAGAGTTTCTTCGTTGAAAACTACCTTGTTGAAAAGCGCTATAATATTTTTAGGAGCTACTGCAACATCCCGCATGGAGACCTATGTCGGCACTGGGTATGATATGTTGCGTGGTCACCCGTTTGGCGAGAGCGTCGCCTCTAGCGGTGTAGACCCAGGCTTGAGCCCGTCTCGGCGAATCTTCCAAGCTACATATGCCACCAGCGATTCAACGTGTCCAACTGAACACACTTGTGTTTCCCAAGATGGCTCGGCCGAAGTCCACACATCTGCCATTTACTTTGATATGATCGATTACCAAATGGGTCTGAACAAGTCATGGGGAAGCGGCATGGAGGTGGACCTTACCGCCAGCAACATAAGTATAGCCAACTATTTGCCACAGTTTGGCGGAAGCTTGAGTAATGATTACGGGAATATGAAAGCAAAGATCGAAAGAGAATACAAGATTTTTATCGACAACTCCACTACGAAAACCTATGCGGAAGCAGCGCTGAATTTTCGCTCGAAAGGAGTGTATACTGCAGAGTTCTTGGCTCATCTCTGTGAACTGCCGACAAAGTATTCCGAGAGGCCATATCGTTCGTTTTTGCGTACGTGGGGTACACACGTGATCACTCGTACAAGACTCGGCGCTCGACAACTGGCGCGTCACATTTACACCGGGCGAAACGTAACAGACTTCTTATCAAAAACTCAAAAAGAGTGCGTTTCTTCCAGTGGAAGTTTGCTACAGTTTTTCAGCGGCAACGTCGACAGGGCGTCTTCGTCGGTACTGATTTCCCAAATTCGTACAGAAGTGAGAGAGGAAGATGTGCGTAGAGTGTCAAGCGGTAGCCAACAAAACCCAATCCCCATCACAATGGAACTGGTGCCCATGGATTTCTTCATTAGTGAACGCTTTATTCGATCGTCCGTAATGGAAGAGCTGTCCCATTTGAAATGCGGTCTACTGAACGATACGGATTCTTTGTGTCTTATTCGGGCGAATATGAATCAAGCCTTGAAAGACTATCCAGAGCTGGAAGGCGCCGTTGAGCCCCAGCCCATCTGGCGCAATTATACCCTGCCTCCACCACCGGTGATAAATTACTGGCCACAAGGAACGTACAGTATGCTGGAGCCAAGTGTGGGTTGTCCTGGTCCATCAAATCAGTGGGCGACAGGCTGGCGATCAAGTGGTATGGATGGAGACGGATACGCCTCAACCGGATTCAGTTTGGTGGCCGAAGTTTCCGTTAACAGCTACATGAGAATGAGCTTTTGTTCCAAAACTGGAGCGTTTACTGGTAAAACGCAGGACATACACTATGTACTACGACAGCAGCAGTTGAACGAGGCAAAGAGGTTATCAATGGCTTAAACTTGCACCCGTATTTCCCTGTAGGATACGCACTAAGTAATTTGGGCCGGGTTGCGCAGTGCGTCACAGAACGCGCGAGTTAGGGCAATGTGGAATGTAAACTGGGTGCGGGGTTCGTTCAACTAGCGCTGTCGAAGCGTAACTCTGCTCACATGTCATTACATTACGATTAATTATAGGTGCGGATGGAGGTGGAGGATCGTGGCCAGCCGGTTCGTACTGTATATTTAGATACGGCACATGTCCGAGCGGCTTCTCCCTCGAAAAGTTTTACAACGACGACAACGACGGCTGGGCTCCCTGGTCGGAGGACTCTGGTTACAGTACGTCAGGTGGGACAC
>JAQGAU010002130.1:0-16524 GCA_034698045.1 Paramacrobiotus richtersi
GCCTGTTGCGGCTGTTGCGCTTGTATACCGGTGTTGCTCCTGTTGCGGCAGTCATCAGCATAATACCTACCAACAACCTGCCTGTTGCGGCTGTTGCGCTTATATACTGCTGTTGCCCCTGTTGCGGCAGTTTTTAGCATAGTACCTAACAGCAACATGCCTGTTGCGGCTGTTGCGCTTATATACTGCTGTTGCCCCTGTTGCGGCAGTTTTCAGCATAATACCTACCAACAACGTGCCTGTTGCGGCTGTTGCGCTTATATACTGCTGTTGCTCCTGTTGCGACAGTTTTCAGCATAATACCTACCAGCAACGTGCTAGTTGCGGCTGTTGCGCTTATATACTGCTGTTGCCCCTGTTGCGGCTGTTTTCAGCATTGCACCTTCTAGCAAGATGCCTGTTGCGGCTGTTGCGCTTGTATACCGGTGTTGCTCCTGTTGCGGCAGTCTTTGGCATACCGGCAACAAGCCTGTTGCTGCGCTATGTGATCACGTTGTCGCTGTCTCGTTGCGTCTGGTACGCAACGAGACAGTGACAACGTTATTGAACTTTGGTACAGATTGAGCCACTTCTGCTAACGCAGATGTACAAAATTTTGGGCTGTATATATAAGAAATATATGATGGGTTTTTTTCTAATTTAATAATTATAGCAAAACATGGATGAATAGCCAATTTCTTCGTGTTTTTGCAGTACCAGCAAAAATGCACACATATATATATACGTACACGAAATGCTGTATAAAAGCACACTTGAACAGTTTTACTTTCTCGCAGCGAGAATTGTTACAAACTTTCGTTATCTCTTGCAGAAAGAACTGTTTAATAAGAGCAGAAAGGAGATTGCATCGTACGAAGAACGCGGGCAGGAGTATCCCAACAAGGACTGGATCTGCCGGCAAACGTTAACCATGCAAGCGTTACCCTCGAAAGACCAGCGATGTGCACAAAGCGCGGGCTTCACACACACAGTTGCCACTGGAACTACTTGTGAAGGTCTTTGAGTGCCTTGATACCATCGGCCGTTTACGGTGCCGTCGCACCTGCGCCACATGGATGATGGAACGCCATTCTAAGCGACCCGTCCCTCTTTCGACATGTCCGGGTATCTTTCGCTCAGGACAGCTTTTCGCGCTCTCCCGACAATGAATGGTTTCCTGTCTACGCTGTTATCGGTTGTTTGTTAAAATGTGTCATCAACCGGACGCGCACGATTTGCATTACGGATGTCAAAGGCTTCGCTCCGCTGGATGAAATCATGGAATTAATCAATCCGTTAGTGAAATTTCCGCGTATGAAACAGCTGATCTTTTGCGATTCCACATTCGATCCGTACTTCAGCGATAATATGAAAACGGTTATGAACTTCATTGTGCAAGACGGCGACCAGTTTGACGTATTGACCTTTAAAACTGCACGGTTCCGTTCGACTTGGACGATGCTGGGGGTGCGGCAAACTTTGTGGTAGACGTTTCCTTTGGATCGGTCAAACTAAGAGCACCGGATGCAGCGATTCAGATGTGGGATTTGGTGGACAAAAACTGCGGAGTTTTTGATCAGGAGCAAGCGATTGAACGGATCCAGGCGCTGCAGCTGTCCAATAGCAGAAAAGTGTTAAACGTGAGTAAACCTGCAGCGCTAGCAGAAACGCAACCCAACAGTACTTGCAGTACATTGTTCCAAAGGTCACTGTAACGTACTTACTCACGTAATCCCATTCACGTACGTTAACAGGATCTCCGGTTATGTGTTTTCACCAACTAGTATTACTGCGCTCGAATTAATAATGCAAATTTGCTATATTCGAAACGCCGAATAACTGTTATCTTAATCTGATTAGGTTCTTCGTGCCGTTTAAAGCTGTGATCCACGTGCAGCTTCCCATTACCGTGGCAAGGAATGGACAGAGGAGGAAATGCCGCATCTGGACGTAGCGAAATTAACTCCTGTGACGTTGCGTGCCTTAAATGTATAGCCTCATTCTCCGTTGTAGCACATGATACTCGACGTAGACTAGTATTTTGATCCGTACTGCTTTGCCTTTGCATCTATACGTGCAGGTTCTGGTACCGCATTCTCTACTAATTCTTGCTTTCCTTTCCTTTGCTTATGTAATCATGTTCACTTAATTTGTAGCGTAAAATGGTCATGTATCATCACTAACGACATTTGTATTCCCAGTACGTATGTATACTTTCTGGGCTATTTTCTACTGCACACGGCCCACAGCTGTATTGTTCACAGAATTTTTTATACCTTGCACAGACTCTCTGCAACGAAGACGCCTTTTGGGCCAAAGAGAGCAGTGTTGTAAGCTAGTCGTCATTACAATATGCCGGTAATTTCCGCCGACGCTTCGCTCACCGCTGTTGCTTTTGATTCAATGAGATTGAGAAGATAGTACTGGATAGTTCCGATAATATATTTTAATGGTGCAGTTTTTTTTGTTCCCAAACTATGTCTGCTGTGGTATCATGATAAACATGCAAAGGAAGAATAAGCCGAATCCCATAAAAAAATAAAATTTCTCAAACATAGAGTTCGAAAGAATAAACTAATCGGCGTAAACATCGCAGTAACATTCATGGCAGAAAACAGAAGAGTACGGACAAGCATTAACATCAGCTAATCGCAAAAAAGGTCATTTCTGCATGGTCAGCCCGGTGTTTCTCCAACGGCACTTCACGTGCTGATCAAAGCAACCAGAACCGAAAGGGTACTACGTCGCAATGTCAGCACATTGGCCCACAACTCCGCTGCCTGAACATGCTTCCACTGGGTGTTGGGTCCAAATCGAGCATCGTTTCTCTGCCATTCCCTCAAAACCTGCAATAATCACGAAAGAACATCTGTAAAATGAACTAAAAAAATCGCTAAAAAAAATCGCTCTTCTTTGTAAGAAACGCTTACGTTGATAATTTCCATTCGTTTTTGCCAGCGTACAAGGGCCGGAAGACCGCTCTCGCTGTTGGCCACCGTCATCACCCGCGAAACCTCCTCCAAGGCACAACGGTACTTTGGATCGGCAAAATCAGCAGCAACCGTATCAAAACAGTCCAGCAATTCGTCTGGTGAACCAACACCTACACTGCCGTATGCAACACGCAGATCCAAGGCAAAAGCCCCCGTTCGAGAAGAGGACCGATCCAGACGGGTGTTGAACAAGTCAATGATGGTGACGTTCTTGAAGATCAGTCGACGGCACACTTTCTGCATGTTATCGGGAATGGCTGTTTTGGATGGCGTGAAGATAACGCCCGGCTCCAGCTGCATATCATACAGTAGCAACGCCACCAATGGACTTTTAAACTGCATGATCGTCTGCAGAACGACCACCTGCTCCACGGAGAATGCTCGCCCAGTTCCACTTAGTGTAATCGTCACATATCTGGTTTCCGGAGTCACACAGTGAAACAGCCACGCTCCCAGTACGTACAGATGTCCTTTCCCCTGGCAGGCGCTCAGATCCACAATCACGTCGCTGGAACATTCTGGTGAAAGGATCTTGTCATTCCAAGCTGGGCATACAGAGCGCAAACGGGTCCGCTGGCGTCCGTCGAGAATGGAGAACACCAGACCGAGAATTTCCAGGGACAAGTCGGTAAAAGGCAGTTCCGGGATTTTGATTGTTCTGTTTCCGTTGTTTAACTCCATATCCCAGTCCCCTTCGTGATTCGCGGCAATGTTTCGGATTCCTTCTCTCAGAACTGTTGTCTGAAAATTTTATACAGATATTTTATAAAAAGAAGGTATTATTTTCGAATTATTACTGTGCAATACGTTTACATGATGTTCTTGCCTTACCGTTTCGCCAAGGATGAAATCGTAATCATCGCGCATGTGAAGAAAGCGGAACCCATTATCCACAACTTCGATCGGGTGTGTGCGTGGAAAGAGCTTACGCCAGGGTCCAAGGGACTGGATATCATACGAAAACCCAGGCGGAACAGCACAGCTTCCCCTGATAAAATCGGTCTTCCGCAGAGGTTCTCCGGTGTTATGGGGCCCTCCGTATCGTATGCGGACGGCATCCGAGCGAACATAACCCATAATAGTCTCCTTTCCAACTCCAATCTCCACCAATGCGAAACTATCGATGCTGTAAGGCCTGGCGAGCACTTTTCCACGGTACCATTGCCACGGCTGGTCCTTGGAGAGTTTCTTTAGAATCAAAATCTCCAGACGATCCATTTTATCGAAATGCTCAAAATTCCAAACGTCGAACGTTGCCAGATATGCATTCTCAAAAGGGATCAGCTCGGGTTCCTTGCCAGGGATGTCAAAATCCACGAGGACTCCAGATTCCTGTTTATCCACGACCAGCCCGCGCTGTGTGGCGCCGTTACTACGGACCACATCCACAGCGTTCCAATGATAGGACTTTTTCGAAAACATGTCAGGAGCTTGAAGCTTGACTGAGTAAAATGACTTCAGATTTGTTCTATCCCTTTCCAGCCGCAGTACAGAATTTGATGAGTATGAGCTGACAAATGGCCAGTGCATACAAGAAAAGCTGTCGTCTTGCAGAATATTTCATATGATAATGTAACTGCTGATAACAAATCTGAGATCGCCGGATTTTCGTGGTAATGACGAGTGGATCCAGATTTTACTCTGCCAGCTAAACGGCCTACATCGAATCGTGAGCATACGGCCATAGGCACAGCTGTCAGCTGACAGCTGCACAGCCGCACATGTCTGATGGCAGTGGCGAGCCAAGGTGTAGGAATGGGGGGTACAGTTTTACTTCTGGTTGGAAACACCACAGTACATAATGACTTACTTCGCCAGTGCTGGAAAATTATGGTACTAAATTTACGTCATATGGCAGTGCCCGTTGAACTTAACGGAAACAAAGCGTTTTCGGACGACAGCGTTTGTGGCTTATCCGGTTATGACAGCGAAGAGGAAGAAAAAGCGGTGATTTTTTAATGGGACGGATCGGAGGTCTGACTAAAACCGCCACGATGGCTGAACTTGCGGGCACTAGTTGCTGTCTTTTTCCGCCTACACTGTTTTTGTTCTTTCAGCTTCTTTGATGTGCTCATACAAAGTTCAGGAAGGTTTCCGCGTAAGGAACTAGGGGCCACATTATCAAGTTCTTTTCTACGGTAGTTGCAACACGTTCTGATCGTCATTAATTTACAAGGTCGGGAGGTAATATTATGGATTGCTTCGATTATTGGGTGTGGCTGATTATTTGGCCACAAAATAAGTATACAGAGTAGTTCCACATATGTCACAGTTTAATGGCAAAAGCGTAGTTCCGCTAAAAAACGATGTCAACTGCGTTATTAACATATTGTATACGCAACGGAAGAACATATTGTATACGCAAAGGAAGAACAACAAGAATCACGTAAAAAGCGAAATTTCTCGAACTGTCGAGTTCCGAAAAATAAACTGATACAGCGTACACAGAACAGTATTTACAGTATAGCAGAAAACGGAAGAACCAAGTATGGTACGAGCACTCAGCCATCATTTGCACCATCCAAATCGGCGCCAAAACACCCTCTCCAGAGCATGCTCCTCCTCGTAAAAAACGTGTATTTCTGCTTGGTCAGCTTGTGGGCCACGTATAGTTTATCAGAACCACGAGGACCGAAAGGGTAGTACGGCGCAACGTCAGCAGATTGGCCCACAACTGTGCTCTCTGAACATGCTCCCACTCGGTGTCCGGTCCAAATCGAGCATCGTTTCTCTGCCAGTTCCCCAAAACCTGCAATAACCATGAATCTTGATGACGACAGTAATAAGCTAGGAATCGCAAAATCCTGATGAATAAAGTCAGTAAACTTTTAAGCAGTTTACAAGCAGTATAAGATCACAAGGAAGGGAGAGCATTGTGTGGCTTACATTGGTAATAAATGATTTTTGCCAGCCTTT
Source organism: Paramacrobiotus richtersi (assembly GCA_034698045.1). NCBI lineage: Eukaryota > Metazoa > Tardigrada > Eutardigrada > Parachela > Macrobiotidae > Paramacrobiotus > Paramacrobiotus richtersi. The sequence goes on from JAQGAU010002130.1 coordinate 5,889, forward strand.
AATTTTCGCACTACCGTGCTCGCTGTTGGTGTCCATAATAATCCGCGAAAGGTTCTCCAGGTCACTGGAATACTTCGGATCCTTGAAATCAACAGACGCCCTCTCAAAACATTCGAGTAATTCGTCTGGCGAACCAACACCGACACTGCAGTATGGGACCCGCAGATTGAAGCGATCCGTCCTGAGGCAAGTACTTGAACGATACAGATCCCTGAACAAATCCAGGGATGTAACGTTCTTGAAGATCAGCCGACTGGACACTTTTTCCATGAGATGGGAAATGGCGGTTTTGGATGGTGTGAAGATGGATTCCTTCTCCACTTGCACGTCATTCAAAATCAAAGCCAACAAAGGGCTTTTAAACTGCATGACCGTCTTCAAAGCGACCATCTGTCGCAGGGACAATGCTAGCCCAGTTCCACTCAGAGTAATCGTCACATATCGCGTCCACGGCGTCACACAGTGCAACAGCCACGCCCCCAGTATGTACAAGTGTCCTTTTCCCTGGCAGTCGCTCAGATCCACTACCACCTCTCTGGAACATACTGGGGACATAATTTTGTAATTCCAAGCAGGACAGACAGAGCGCAACCTGGTGCGCTGGCGTCCGTCGAGAAAGGAGAACACCACACCAAGAATATCCAGGGGCAAATTGCTGACTGAAAGTTCCAGCTTGTCGGTTGTTGCTGCTTCATGGCTGATGTTTACGTTGTTTCGGATTCCAGCATTCAAGAACTGACGTCTGAAACCATTAGTGCACAGTCATTGTACAATTCATGGTATGCTGACGTTCTTCGTCTCTTACCATTGCGATAACGCTGAAATCCCAATCGCCGCGTCGGTGAAGAAAGTTGAACCGGTTATCCACTACTCCGATCGGGTGTGTCCGTGGAAAGTACGTACGCCACGGTGCAAGCGACTGTGTACTGAAAGAAAATCCAGGAGGAACAGCGCAACTCTCCCTGACGAAATCGGTCTCGTTAAGAGGTCTTCCGGTATTGTGGGGTCGTTCGCCCACCGCGTCCGATGGAACACAATCCATACTAGTCTCCTTTCCAGCCCCAGTCTCCACCAATGCGAAACTATCAGTGCAGTAATGTCTCGCTAATACCTTTCCACTGTACCATTGCCACGGCTGGTCCTTGGCTAGTTTCTTCAGAATTAAACGCTGGACGCCCTCCATTTTATCAAATAAATCAGAACGCCAGGTATCGCGGACTGCCAAATATGCATTCTGGAACGGAATCAGCTCGGGTTCCTTGCCAGCCACGTCGAAATCCACGAGCACTCCAGAGTCCTGCTTATCCACAACCAGGCCGCGCTGCGTGACGCCGTTATTGCGGACCACGTCCACTGCATTCCAATGATAGGTCTTCTTCGAAAACATGTCAGGAGCTTGTAGCTTCGACTCGAAGCCTTCGAGTAAAATGCCTTTAGACTCATCCCTTTCCTGCTGCAGTACAGATTTGAAGAGTATGAGCGGCCAAATGAAATTATGAATACCGCATACAAATTCTTCCAGATTATTTCGCGTGATAACATTAGAGCAAATCACACACATCTGACGAGTGGAATCGGATTTCACTCTGCCAGCTAAACGACCTTAATCAAATCGTGAGCATGTAGCCATAGGCACAGCTGTAAGTTGCACAGCCGCACATGTCTGATGGCAGTGGCGAGCCAAGGTGTAGGAACGGGGGGTGCAGTTCTACTTCTGGTCGGAAACACCACAGTACTTCATTACACGTTTCGTCAGTGCTGGAGAATTATGGTACCAGATTTACGTGATATCGCAGACCCAAGTAAAACTGAGGGGAACATAGCGTTTTCGGAGGACACCGTGGCCAACCTTTGGGGCTTATCCGGTTAGGATAGTGAAGAGGAGGAAAAAGCTGGGGATTTTTTAATGGGCCGGATCGGAGATCTGACTAAAATCGCCGCGTTTGCTGATCTTGCGAGAACTTGTTGATGATGAGTTATCTTTGATTCTTTGTCAATCCTCTTACACGGTTGATGTTGTTTAATGTGCTCGTAAAACATTTTCAGAAGCATTTCGTCGTAAGGAACTAAAGGCCACATTATCCTGCTTGACTGCCGGTATTATATATCAGCTACTATTAGTCCTTTATTTCCGCCCATGAAACATGTCACTGCAAATGTTTTCCAAACACATAAAGTCGAATTACAAAACACCGACGGTAAGGGTCGGTCTGCTATCAGCCAAATGATTAATGTTATTGTTTGACAAGCAGCCCAAAAAAGCAATTTTGGCAAACTGACTCTAAGAACGAGTCAACTGAAAACACGCCCATAACCGTATGCACCGCGATCATTAAAAAACATGCCATCAGAACAACCTGTTTACACAATTCTCTCCACATAGCGGAATAAGTTCGCATTAAAAAGGCTATGCACATTGGTGATGAATTAAATTTGTCCTGCATTTTCGTGTAGGAAGTTGATGGCCGCCAACTTGAGTCCGCCCAATCCGCGAGCCACAGCCAAGTTCAAGTAGGAGAGCGCCGTCCTAACACTTAAAGGAGAAACAAGTTTATTACTTTCTTTAAAACATGATGTATGTCTTGATATGTGTTGACCACAATATCCTCTAGATACATATGTATTTAATGTATAGTTATAGAATAATGTACATTTTTATGCTGTTTTCAACGGCTACCAGTCTTGAATTAACGAAAGATATTAAGAATAAAACCACGAAGTACCGTACATTCACCGTATTACGTAATTACTCACCTCAGATTGTCCACCATGATCTTCTCGCATGCCACACACAAATCCGCAACAGCATACTTGTCCGCGCCCTTGTACACTTCCTCCACAACATCCTTAATCCGCTCGCGATCAGCTCGATCCGTGTACAGGAACTCCAGAAGGATTTGCAAGATGTCACCATCGATGTCGTCCACCTGGCAGATACCAGTGCGTTTCTCCTGCATATCGTGCTCGAACATGGCCTCGAACACGCTGGATGCACTGGACAAGATGAAACGGTGCGCCGGGAACTCCTTCCCGTCGCGGCTGACCAGAATGCAGTCCGTGTGACGCTGCGCATTGTAGCCGTTCCACAATCGAGTCGAGAGCGGAGATTCTTGAACGATGGTCCTTTCTTTAGATGGGATGGGAAAGACCAGTTCAACTGCGATGGTCTCATAGGGTGAGAGCATGTAGGTCCAAGCAGAGCGATTCTTCTGGACTTGGGCAACTTCATCGGCAGCGATATCTTTGTATCTCGTCCCGCCTGATCGCGAAACCCACGAGAATCCGTTCCTCCGTATCCAGCAGTACCTTTATCATGGAAACTCTGCCCCCTGAAATCCAGTCTCATGATATCAGAGACAGAGTAAGGATGTGGTTATGCAGAACAGCAAACAAATGAAAAACATACAAACGCCCGAGAACCCACAACAATATACGAACCACGACCAGTTTTGCGCGCAGTACTTACGTCACTGAAAAATGCACGACATCTGATCGGGATGCAGCAAAGCCTTCTGGAGGAACCATTTCCGTAGAGCCTTTAATTCTCATCGAACGCGCGTAAAGTTCGGAGACCGTGAAGTTAATATTACATATCCAGTCTCCAATTGGAAGATCTGGGACTTCGAGAACGGGATCAACGGGCAGTTTTATCTCAAGCGTCCATAAGGGAAGAGTGCCAAATGTAACTGTTGTCTGTCGTCTTTCGATTATGCGGATTTCGTCCGAAGGAACCTGAAAGCGAATCACGCAGGCGGAGCTCGAGGTAGTCACTCTAGTCACACCCTTCCCTGAAGACGACATCGTCTGGAGCGGCTGGAGAAGCCTGATTGAATAATGAAATTTGCTGATACATAAAACAGATCTAATAAACTAAGAAAATCCACTTCTTCGTGAAAACGGAAAACCCGGGGAGCAAAAATAATGCTTTTATGCTAATCGTGCAGATCGAAGCACGCCAAAATTACCTAAGTGCAGTGGATTCTGCTTTGCAGCTTTCGCTAATCTGCCTGTACAAATTCCAGCACCCGTGACACGTGGCTTGTCGGTGTGGAATACTAATGTGGCTTGATGTATTATTTTAACACTCTGTCTGCACACTTTATGGAGGAAACCGAACAGACAGAGTGTAAAAAGCTCTCTGTGTAGGCAGGAAGTCAGCCGGCCCACTTTCGCTGCTGAAAGTGCATTGGTCGGTACGGGTGAGGCGGTGTCACCGGTATGCTTAATGCTTATAGTAGGGTTAGCCAGGCCAGGTGAACATTCAACAATTTCATTTCATTCGGTTTGGAATAAAATGACATGTGGCGCATTCTTTGGTGTACTGTACGCGCGCCAGGAAATGAAACGAAAAACTGCCCTAGCGCGTTCAGCATCCTACCGGTATGACACTGTGTGAGTAAGATGAGTGACCGTAGGCAGAGTACGATTATTCGATTCGCATGGTCCCAGATGCACTACTCTGTGTCATTTCCTGGCGCGTATACAGTAACTCGCCACTCTGGCCAGATTCCGGTTTTGTTGCGCCCAAGCAGAAGTTTTTCGCGGATTGATGCACGAGCGGCGAGCCGCACGACAACAGCCAAACCAAGCGCTGTTCAAAATCGGGTATCGGTGCCTCAGCCGAGTTGCTACTTGTGCCTGTTTACAAACGTGCAGTCGTGGAGACGATGCTGCGATTATTTTGCTATTGTTGCACGACAACATAAAGCCGAGGTTTTTGTCTCTCAGGCATTATTTTAATGGTGCAGTTCAGTTCCGCCCCCGAACCATGTCTAGAAGTACTGCGTTATCATAACTAATATGCAACGGAAAAACAACCAAAAACAAGGGAAAAGGCAACATGTCTCGAACTATTGAGCTGGAAAGAATAAACGGCCTAGTTATACAATGAAATAAAAAAGAAGCGGTACATTCATGGAATGAAATACAAGAGTGGCGTAAGGTAGGAGTACGGACAATCAACCATGATCAGCTCCAACCAATTCCAGATCAGAACTCCTCATCGGAATCATGCTCCCCGTTGCAAATACGTTTACTTTCTCATGGTCGGCCCACTGTTCCTCAAACGGAACGCCACGTGCTTACCAAAGCAACCAGGGCCGAAAGGGTAGTACGACGCAAGGAAAGTAGATTCGCCCACAACTGCGCTGTTTGGACATCCTGCCACTCGGTGTCCGGTCCAAATCGAGCATCGTTTCTCTGCCAGACCCTCAAAACCTGTGCAACAATAACAGTATCAGTGACCGCGTTTTCAAACTGTACATGATCAGATGGAACTCGGAGAGCGAATTAATACGTAACTTACGTTGACAATTGCCGCTTTTTGCCGGTATACAGCTGCCGGAGTACCGTGCTGGCTGTCGGTCGCTGTAATAACTCGCGAAACCTGCTCCAAGGCACACGAGTGCTTCGGATCGACGAAATCGGCAGCAGCTCTCTCGAAACATTCCAGTAATTCGTCTGCCGAACCCACACCGACGCTGCCGTATGCAACACGCAGATGAAAGCCAGAAGTCACAGATCGAGAATCTGAACGATTCATACGGGGGTTAAACAAGTCGAGGATTGTGGCCTTCTTCAAGATCAGCCGATTGAACACTTTTTTCATGTTATCCGAAACGGCTGTCTTGGATGGTATGAAGATACGTCCTGGCTCCAGCGGCACATCGTGGAATATCAAAGCCAATAGTGGACGTTTAAACTGCATGACCGTCTGCAGAGTGACCACCTGCTCCCAAAACAACGCCCGCCCAGTTCCACTTCGAGTAATCGTTACATATCGCGTCCACGGCGTCACACAGTGAAACAGCCACGCTCCCAGTACGTACAGATGTCCTTTTCCCTTGCAGGCGCTTAGATCCACTGTCATCTGTCTTGAGCATTCCGGCGAGAGAATCTTGTAATTCCAAGTGGGACAGACAGAGCGCATCCTGGCCCGCTGTTGTCCGTCGACAAACGAGAACACCATACCGAGGACGTCCAGATGTAAGTCGTTGAAAGACAATTCCGAATTGTCGGCTGCTGCTGTTTCGTCGCTGGTGTTTCGGTTGTTTGGGTCTTCCATTTCGCTGTCACTTTCCTGGTTTGCATCGACTTTTCGGATTCCATCAGTCAAAACTGTTGTCTGAAACCAATTGTTCGAGATTATTCCACAACATAATTTGTTGATTTGGCACAAACCCGGCTGTACAACAAGGTATACCATGCGGGTGTCCCTTACCATTTCGCCAACGTTGAAATCATAATCGCCGTGTCGGTAAAGAAAGTGGAATCGGTCATCCACAACTCCGATCGGGTGTGTGTGTGGAAAGAGCTTCCGGCACGGTCCAAGGGACTGCGTATCGTAAGAAAATCCAGGCGGAACATCACAGCTTTCCCTGACGAAATCGGTCTCCCGCAAAGGTTTTCCAGCGCTGTCGGGTGATCCGTATCGTATGCGGACGGCATCGGAGCGGACACAGTCCGCAATAGTGTCCTGTCCAGCTCCAACCTCCACCAGTGCGAAACCATCGGGACAGTATGGTCTAGCCAATACCTTTCCACTGTACCATTGCCAGGGCTGGTTCTTGGCTAATTTCTTCAGGATCATAGCCTCGAGGCCCTCCATATTATCCGACTGCCCAAAATAGGCACAATACGCATCCTGGAACGGAATCAGCTCGCACTCCTTGCCAGCTGCATCAAAATCTACCAGCACTCCCGATTCCTGCTTATCCACAACCAGACCGCGTTGCACGACGCCGTCACTACGGACCACATCCACAGCGTTCCAGTGATTGGTCTTCTTCGCAAACATGTTAGGAGTTGAATGACTGGATTAGGATGATTTTAGATTACCTAAGCAATTGCAATACTTCGACTGCGTTCATTCAACATGCAGCTTTTTTTACGCTACGCGTACTATGAAACCCATAATGCTTTGGCTGCAGGGGAAATTATATTCAACTTCGGAGAACGTCAGTGTTAGGACAGAATGTTCGCAACGCTACGGTTTTTCGCTCTGAAATCTGTCAGAACTCAGAAACTGGAACACTTCGCCTTTGTTTCATCTTGAGTCAATCTTCCTTAGCGATGAATAGAAAAAGAAGTAAAAATCGATAAAAATTGTGAGCCCACTGCCCAGACAAGAGCGAATTAATGACAGTTGAAGGAGATACGGTGCGATTCTGTTTAGCATAAATCCTTACGGCAGGATCCCGAGCCGACGGAGCCGTTGCGAATTGCGTCTGTAGAAACGCACGGTAGCTGCAAACGCGTCAAATCCTTCAGCCATGAAACCGCACTTGTTTGATATCATAATTCTTATCAAAGTTTGCGCTTTCTTTTGGCTCGTCGGTAGGCAGGATCGACCCAAGATGAAACAGACGCGAAGTGTATCAGTTTTTGACAGATTTCACGCAAAAAGCGTAGCGTTGCGAAGACTGGTCTGTGCTGACAGTGGGTTTCCTCCACATTGAATAACATGATTTCGTCTGCAGTAAAAGGGGTTGCATAGTACGTGTAACATAAAACAGCTTTGTATTGAATATACGCAGTCGAAGTACAGAATCTGTGCTGCCACATTCCAGCATGTGATAATTTATGGCAAAGGCCAAATCTCGGTACGAGATGTTCTGACGTGGCAGACACGAGCCGGCAGCAGCCAACCAGTCAGCCACTGCAGCGTTCAGCCGGACTAGATGGCAGATTCCGCGTATATAATCGGTTCCGCCCTAAATTTCTACAAATGCACAGGCAACCATATGTGAATGAAACGAGTGGGATGCCGATAGGCGGAGTTAAAAATATCAGTTTCGGAAACTTTAAACTCGGAATGCATCCGGATTTAAATCGGCCAGTTAGACAGATACCTTTAAAACCGTCTACACCGAGTAAAGTAGTAAGCCAAAGCAAAGCAACTTTATTCCCCCAGAAATTCTTCTGGCAGGGGCACTACGTCCAGTGCCGCAAACATTATTACGAAACTTGTATAAACAGCAAATAAACAGAAAACAAACTGATTCATAATCATTATCTGAGCGTTTAACGAATACATACTGAGTGGCTGAACAAATTATTACGGAGGTACCCACGAACGGTACCCGCCATGAACTGTACCCACGCGATCGAATTAACCAGAAAGTTTGCCTTATGCGATCAAGATAAGCGTTTAGCGTCTGAGCGCAGGCGCCAAACCGGATCTCGATCGCACAGGGCCAAAATTCCTGGCTTGTTTTGATCGCACGGGGACACTAGTGTCACTGTCAATACTGTGAGCACTGAGCATAGACACATACAGTGCATGAATGATGGGAGTGGCGAGCGAAGCCGTAAGTGGGGGTGCGATTTTACTTCCGATCGGAAACTGTGAATTACTGTACGTATGCAGCAGAGATTTCTGTATATGCGGACGACACGAAGTATGTTTCACGATGTCAAAATCTACTTTCGTAACAAACTTGAAACATGGAGGCCCGAGATCGCACGGGAGAGATCCCGATTACCAGAAACGGAGATGTGTCGCGAGTGCTACACGCAACCGCAATTGCTACGTTCCTACGCAACAGCAAAAACACTAGTCTTGTAGACTGACTACAGTTTGCAGTAATTTTAACAAACCAGTGAATTTGAGTGAACCACACTGTTGCGTAATGTGTACCGGAACGTCACGCTACCAGGAAAATCACTTCAACGGGCCAGCCATCCGCGGCCATGTTATAGCGTCATATCAACGGGGCGGTAATTGGTAATTTGAGAAAATCACCAGACCAAGGAAGTTGGTTCTGACATTTGCGTCGTGTACAGCAGGTTTAATACCCTAGAAAAGATGAAACAGTAATTAGAAGAACCAACATAAAAAAGTTAGTAATGTACTGCAATATGCAAGAATCAGATGTCTAATACATTCGTTATTTGCGACCGGAAGTAAAAGCACACTCTCACTTACGGCTTCGCTTTTTACTCCCATAATACATGTGCATATGCTCACAGTAAACTCAATGGTTCGTTAGTCGGTTTAGACCGTTTCTCTGGCTGACGGGTTAATTTTTAAATCTGACACTAGTCACGTGATTGCCCCGAACATCTCGTACGGAGATTGGGGCTGTTACCGTTTCTGCAGTTTTCGACAAGTACGGGTGCCACTCTCACTGAGTTGCTTCCGGGTCTTTCTGTCAAATTGCTGTGGTCTCTTTTTGTTGTCGTTGCGGGCTTTTACGCCGGCCAGCTTCGATGTGACTTGTTTCGAAACAGCAAGGGATCCTCATGTGTTGTGAAGATCACTGTCTACTGCATTGAGGGGCTCTGCTCCGTTGCAGGAAGACATTAAAGCGGGCCAATTAATTAAAAACAGATGAAACACCAACATAGCCCTGAACAGCGAACCACTGTTCGCGCAATACACCATTACCATAGGCTACAGCACTGCTTAGCACAGTCCATGCTACAGCTACGGGCGAAAACGTAAACAAACATCAAAGAAATTCAGCTTTCCTGCTTTCAGTATGGTGGAAACGTTTCTATGATACATGAAGTCACGATAATTAATTATTGTTATTTATCTATTTGTTGTACTTGGCAACCATAAGTAGATTATCACTATGGTATCTATCTGCCTGCGCTGTGCGATCAGTAGTCATTGGTAAAACGCACCAATCGGTTAAATATTATTTCGTAGTACATGCGTCACAGTTTCAGAAATTTGCCCAGTGAGTTCAGCGCATCGCTAGTATCAGATGACCGGATGATCGCCACAGTAAACGCCGCCTGCCGACAGAATAACCACTGCATAATGACCACCCAGGTCATCAGTACCGTTAAGGTTGAAAATGAGTTGTTGGACACCATCGCGGAACATTTTCCTTTGTTCTATTTGAGTTTTTTCCAAGGTCCAGCACATCCGCCAAGCCATCGAAGAGCTGCCGTAACTGCCTCACCACATTCTATGACAGAAAAACCATGCGTACACGCAATTTCCACGCCACGAATGTTAACGTGGTAGTGTTGTGGTGATCATTGCGCCTTGAGTCCACTTTTCGTATCTTCATCGCTTGCGGACTGCGAAGGGATTTCCAGTAATAGGCGCTGGTGATGTGTTATTTGACTTATTTCTTCCCTAACTCAGCCTGGATCTCTTGTGCCACTACCGGGTGCGGCGCAAAAATTGGCGGTCTAATTGAACGGCGATTTCTGGTTTAGGCAGACAAATTTCCCGAGTGATCTTAGGCACGTTTTGTAGGCAATTTCATGCTCTACATGAATCAATGTAGTTATTTGATGGTGGTGATATTTTTAAATTTTTTGTGATTTTTAAATGAAATACACCAGATGAAAGTTTTGGCGGATTTTGGGGATAAAAAATGTTCGGAAAGTATTGAAAAATTATGATGCCCAAACCTGCATGCTTAAATACACACAAGCTACCATTTTTAGTAGTGCAATGAGTCAGCTTTCTTCTGGAGAAATAATCAGCCCCAGATTGTACACAGCAGAGCACAGCGGGTACTTCGAATATTTACAAACCCAAAATGGCGGCGTGATTTCACAGTGTCTTTTACGGTGCTACCAATAAGTTCTAAAATTCACACGGCATTTGGGCAAGTGATCCATATTTCGACGCCCATAACACGCTCTTTCAAACGACGTAGAGGAAGTGTAC
>JAQGAU010002131.1:0-16522 GCA_034698045.1 Paramacrobiotus richtersi
GCTCGAGATACCGCGCAAGCAACAAGACCCGTTTACATCAGTGTCGTGGGCTTGGAAGAGCGGAACACTTTCACACTGACCGCAAGTCCGAAAAACGACACTTTTACCGCAAAGCCTATAGTGATGGTTCATGGGCGCCTGTGGTTTTCTATACATTTGGGATTTCCCAATAATGCCGCTATGTTATGGGTTTTTCCGCGGACTTTGTATGCTGTAGCGTTCATATTGCACATCATAATTTATGCTGTTAATAGCGTTCATTGGTTGAATTAAGCAGAATTGAAATGAACATCGTGTGTAGGATTTGAGTGGAGAAGGCTAGTTCTACCTCTGTACCTGAATCAGCACCGTACGCAAACCGAACTACTTGTAAACAAGGAGACATCAGTGAGACGCACACGTCTGGTGAAAAGTGCTAAAAAAAACAATGCAACAAAGTCACACGGAGGGGATTGTTTCTGCCATCGCACGAGTCAAGATTCGCAAAATGTTGTGAAACAAGAACATGCTGTGCCGGGTACTTAAAAAAAACAGAGGCGCATTATCGTCACATGTGTGCAATATGCACACATGACGAGCTCTCGAGGAATGGTTAGTTCTGGCCCAGCTGTTTTATAGAAACCCCACTGGCGACTTCTGGGACCATTATGTCACTGTTATGGCCTAATGCTGATTATCCGGTCATTATGTCAGTAATGACAAAGTGACAAACGGATATCTCGGGTACAAACACAACCATTCTACGGTAAATAGGGCCAGAGCTGCTGATATGCTGGTCACTATGTCATTAGTGACAGGATAACAATGTAACATACCGTGTGTAACATCTGATGGCACTTCACAGTAGTAGGGCTGGTTTTCCCGTGTCATTATGTCATTAATGACAAAGTGACAACGTAACCTACCGTATATAGGTATACCAGATGGCACATCACAGTAGCAGCGCTAATTTTTCCGTGTCATTAATGACAAAGTGACAACGTAACCTATCGTATATAGGTATACCAGATGGCACATCACAGTAGCAGCGCTGGTTTTCCCGTGTCATTATGTCATTAATGACAAAGTGACAACGTAACCTACCGTATACAGGTATACCAGATGGCACATCACAGTAGCAGCGCTGGTTTTCCTTGTCATTATGTCATTAATGACATAATGACACTATTTTGTTAGACAAAGGCTGGCGAAATTGCAACGCAATACGATTTTCTTCACACAAGCGGCGCTACGAGCCTTAGTTACATTTACGGGGGTCGGCTCAATAACCTAAGTGCTCGTATCGAAACGGCAAAAGATGTACGCGGAACAATGTACACGACTAATTCTGTATCGTTCTGACGCATCCTGGTCCAGCTGAAAGTGGTTAGCACCAGTTGAACAGTGCTTGCGCCAGTTGGCAGCAGTCGACTTTTTTTTCAAAAGTTTTCGAACAGACTACATTCGTTCTCGTAGTGCCGCGCTGTTTTTATGTCAGACGATGATTTTTTGTGCTGTACTTGATGCTGCCGCTTATAAAATCATTTGCTTAAAATGGGAAAAGGTGGTGCTGGAAAAACCGAGGAAACTGCCTCTAATAGCACGGGACCGTTGAATGATCGGACTTTGCGGTCTGGTAAAATTGTGCCTGTTGTTGCCCAGGCGCACAAATCAATGCAGCCGGGAAACGTGGAAAAGGCACAAGGCAAGGAAGTGTTCAATACGACAGCTGAATTCAGCATTCCAAAGGTAAGGAGTAAAGCATAGTAATAATTCTGCTCCACCGTTTCTGTGAACAACTCTCAGATGGAAAACAGTTATTATAAATATGTTGACATGCTTTAGAGAGGGATAAAAATACCGAATTCCGATGAATCGACATTACAGGATGCTGAAGACGAACACGTACAGGTACGGACGTCTGAAGTAATAGTATATTTAGATAGCATAAGTTATGCTGCGTAACATATCTAAGAGCAAGAAATACCATATCTGATATTTGCAAACAAATATTTTAGTGGTGAGTGTGTACTCACTGCACCTCGTATGTGTATTTAACAGACCAGTACTTGATTGTTTGTTTTCGTTGCTGTTAATCCTTTTACACAGGTTAAGTTACATTTCCCTAGTTACCTCACTACCGTTAAAAAACTTGATTAGCGCCGTGGAATTAAGACGAACCGAGTAAACAATGATAACGCATTTCACTGCACATATTGTACGTTACCCGTTAGTACGTAACACCACTTTATATTATGGTAAATCCCGTCGTACTCTAAGTTGCGTTACACAATGCATACTCAACAAGAACGCATTTACAACCCATTCTTACTGGTAATTTTAGTTAGCACGCGCCAAAGTTCGTACCGTAATGCCGTAACCCAGTTTGATGTAATTCTAACCGGATTTAATGCTTTCGCTTCAGCCTACCCGATTCCGTTTCTACGAAGATCAGAAAGAACTGAAAACGTACGCTAGTAGGAATGCTGACGACCTGAAAAAATCCGTGTACTGCATGGGCATATTGTCATTGCGCCACCGCATTGTCGAAAAGAAGGATGTACATGCGGATGATCGCAGTCGCCAAGAGGGAACATCGTGCAGCAGTCCTCTTAAAAGGGAGAAAACAAAGGAGAATTTAACTGTGGCATTCGCAGCTCAATGGCAATGGAAAATTGGAGAGAGCAGAAAGTCATGGTACGTGTGAGTATTTGCGGACTTAGTTTTCGATGCCATAATACATTAAGCACGTTACAGTAGATGCAGTTCAAAATGATATCAAGGTCAAAGTTTAATAAAGAAAGAACTAATAAGAAAGACAATAAAAAATATGTGCCTAACTACATGTATGCTTTCGCGTTCCAGTGAATTCCTTGTACCAACTGACAGGAAGCTGGATAAAATGGCGTATGAAAAGGGCAAGGTGCACGCTGGCGACAAAGGAGAAACCATTTCATTCCTTAGAAAGGATCCAGACATCTGGAAAGAATACATTAGTCTCAAATACGATACTTTCGAACAGTAAGATATGTTTTTTCAGTAGTACTAGGTTCACAATAACACGTTAATATTAGTAATGCATCAGTAATGTAAATATCATTAACGGTTATTATAAGGATTACAGTTATTAAATATTATTTCTCGAAGTTTCTGACTGTTTCGTGTCTTTCGTCCGAAGCTGAGTTTATAGGTTTTTAAACGTCTGCGTTTTAGGGACGCATCGAGCGAAGCAGTTACGTCGCTAAAACTACACTGGAACAAAGTTGGTATCCAGCAGGAATCCGTGCCACAAAATCGCCAGGTTTTCATTTGGAACTGTCAGCTTGCACATGTGTATGACGCTGCACTGCAATCGTTTCGTTCTTCATCCCTGGAGGATGCCGGCTTTTACAACACTTCTTTGGAAAGTCTTGTGGAGGTCACCGTTTGCCGAGAAAAAGTCCAAAACACATTTGCCGAGGATCTACTGAAAACAGTTGGTCCGATACACACCACAACATTCTTTGGTCTTGTTGGTAAGCTATGGAGTAACCTCATGAAGCTTAATTACAAATAGTTTAGATTTAGACAACTGAATGAAGGAGTTAGAATTTTGTCATTTTGACACTATGTGCTACGACATGATTGATGTGTCTGGAAAATAACCATATTTATAACCAATTATTACCGGTATTTTTTTATTCCCGGCATTTTCTTAGTGGTAAAGTGTTCCTCGTATCTAACATAATCTTTTACTGTTTTACGACTTGAAAAAACCTCAAAGTCCTGTTGCCTTCGACAGTTCCGGTAACCTAAACCATACGCCAAGGTCCTGTCGTTGTCTGTACAGTTTCTAGACCGTGTTAGATTAGTACCTTGTTTTTTAACTATGTTACTGTACACTTGCAGGACAAGCGCACACGTCTTTACGACCGCGGCACATTGCAGCAGTTCTTGGGCATGAAGGGGTTTCCACAACCGTTTTAGCCGGACCGCCTCATACTGGGAAAACGATGTCTGCACAGCTGGCTGTATCTACAGTAGGGACTGACAACAGTTCTACGAAGCCTTTCAGCTATAATACAATCAGCATCTTCGAGTATTCAAAGCGCTGCAAGAACAACACGTTGCCGACAGTGATTAACGATCCTCCAAAGCGCGAATACAAAGCGTACATGGAACTTATTGGATATATATATGACGGAAATACTCGGAAGTCTAACTCAGGCGAATTTGTCCCGTCTGGAGCGCCAATACTCTGCGTTAATGCAGATTTTCTCCAAATGTGTTCTTCCGATAAGGAGGCATGGTACGTGTTCAATCAACTTCAATAGACATTTTCACTTCTTAAAATTTAAAGTCTCCCTAAACAGCAACCTTGAACAGTGCAGCGTAGTACTAACCTTTAACAACAGTGGAATACAGCATCAGCATTCTGCTACTTGTTAAGATTGTGGAAAAGCCAGAGTGTAAATAACACCAATCAACTTTTCAGGGATCGTTTTCGAACGCGCCTGGTCGTTCTCGGGTTGGACGAAACCATTCCTTTCAAGGAGTTTCCTGGTGGTAGCGAGACGGCGATGTACAAAAAGGCGCAACTGCTTTCGCAGATGATGCCCGAGTTGCTGAACATCGAAGAGGAGAAGCTGCGAATTTGCTATGCTTTCTACCAAGAGAAACTGCGCGACATTTTCTCTGTATCTGCACTGGAAGACACCGGATTAGAACGAATCACGCGCAATTTCGCTACGTTCTACGCAATGGCTGAACATGTATGTAACACTTGCTACAACAGGCCAGCATCCGCTAACAGGAAAATTTTATTGTCCACCAGGTTTCTAATGTACTGCTGCCAGACTTTGACTTTGAGCCAAATGCGCTGCTTCACATGAGATCAGTTGCACTGCCTTCTGCGCTGAAATACCAGACTTCGGACGGTGTGAAGTCAATTGCACAACGACATCTCGTGCCACTGAACTTCCCACAGTGCATCAGCGCCTTTGTAGACGAACTGATTCAGTTTGTAATGAGCCAGCCGACTGAAAAGGTAATACTTTAATGTTAAGTTGATTCAGCTCGTACGTGGCACGTTTACTGTACTCGTTTATTGTTATCATATGCGGCTTACTGTTACAGTGGTTTGAATGGGTGCAGTTCTGCCATAAATATCAAAAAAAAGATTCTGTTGCCGTTCGCACCACTGCGTTCGCTTCGTTCAACGAAATACCGTTTTATGACCGTGGTGGTGACTTTGGTGCTTTCCTGAAGTCGAACAAGGACTACGGAGCGACTGATCGGGTTTCTTTCGCAATTCCACTTGCGGGATCTGGTTTTCGGCAGAAAACTGAACGGGTGACATTGTTCTTCTATGAGAAACTGGATTTTGTGCTCACAAAGAAGCTTCTGGCAATGGGTAATATTAATCAGCTGTATGAAGCTCGTTATCCGCGTACAGCAGTTTACATATTTATAGTTGCCGGTATAAACAGTACTCGGACATCCGGTCACAGTTGAGACGAGGAAAAATAAATTCCGCTATTCAATCATATACTGCGGTTAATTTGCGAATTCGCCTGGTTGTTGTTGTGTATGTCTCATGCTCGTTTCTTTCGCAGACATAGTTGCCCGCAGACTCACATTCCGCACGGGTTGGGAAGTGGTTGCGCAGAAGTGCTTGGACTTAGTTTTGGACAAGGATGTCCAGTCACTGGCTGAAGTCCGCATTACCATCTCGGAGGAAGTGTTGAAGTGCTTAGAGACCGGAGCAGGGACATCCACCGCTCGTCTTCCCTCCACTTTGGTAGTCCACCAATCGGCCAAGAGCTCTACACTGACGGTTTCGCTTGAATCTCCTAAAGACAGTTATGGATTTCTTACCTGGTATGAGTCGTGTGGCAGGGAGCAATTTCGAAAGCAGTTAATGTTCGACTGCGCGGACGACGTTTTGAAAAATGTGGCCACTGATTTCTGGAAAAAGCAATCTGAAGCTGAGAAACGGGTATATATAAATTGACCAAACAATGTTCTCAGTTGTTGCAAGGAATTTGTTTCTTACAGACACTAATCAAGCGAGCGTTGGACCATGAGGAGATGCTAGAGCAAGGTTCTGATATTGTAGTTCTACCAAAACTCCTTTATATTATTGTTTTTCAGGTGCTTCTAAAAAGAGTCGTACCGATGAAGGCTGAATACTAGCTGAAGTCCGACCATTGTTTGTCAGTTTCCGCCGGACCCGAGCTGCACGAACTTCCAAAGTTCATTATAACTTGTTAGAAATTTGTTTTAATTGCACATTTTTTTGTGAACCGTGATTACTATCCACTGCTGGATATCAGTTAACGGCATAGCTACCTTATTATCATATCAATCTTGTATAATATTTGCTACGAGCCCAAATCATCGCTATGTTGGTATTTTCGTTAATTTTTATTGATCGTTTTTAAATAAATGTTTGGTGATTACCGTGATTTTGATTCTACAATGTATTATTATTCCTTTTTTCGCTAGGTTCGGAAACTGTAATTTTGGCCTGTAACACTCGAAGTTTTGTCAACTTCAGTAATGGCTTAAAACAAGCAGAATGAGAAACATATGTTATAGCGATATCAACAGCGGTCGTCCAGATAATAAACTGTGGCTGCTGCGATCTCGTGGAATACGCACTGACCGAATGCAGTGTTTATGCTAAATTACGATGATCGCTGGCTCAGTGCTCACTATCAGCGCTAGAGAACTTTCGTTCAGGAAAACAAACATCCGGAATTTTTGTTCAGTGGTAGGATCCTTGAAGTTAACAATCCCGTTGCGTGTGTGTGCGTTTCGCGAAGATCATCCGTTTCAGTCGCTAGTTATTAATCTGGCAACGACTAAATGGCTATTTTTCAGTAGTTTCCTTCTACAACTGACAGTCATCCTGTTTTACCGGTATATGCAGAATAAAACAAGCCAGGATAGTAGAAAGTATTGTTTTGTAAGTTATTGGTGGAAAGTGGAAACTATGCCTGTAGATGGGCGCTTGTCATCTGCAATAAACCATGGGATTGATACGTTTTTATTTATTCGGCGCTGTTTTGAGAGCGCTCCGCTCACTACAAGGCTGAATTACCGAGACGAACTGCTTGAGGTAAAAAGAACACTGCTCGGCTCTATTGACGGCGTATATTAACGCTCATCTGCCACGATTTTTGTGTCTTGCAGGAAATCTTTAAACACGTTACGTGCCCGCCAACAATATCGGAAGAACAGCTAAAGTCTTTTATTGCTGAATACGAAGCGCATTGTGATGTTGTGTTTGACGAAACAAAATCCATCGTACTGCTTCCTCCCGATTTCATCTACTGCCCCCTGAGATGCAGATATGCAGACGGCACTCTGTACCGACTAACGAAACCTCAGCATAAGCCAACATACGCAACAGTGTACGAAGTAGATGGTTCGTCCAGAAGAGTTGCCGTGTTGAAGAAGCGGTGCCGGCGCTGTCAGTGCAGTCTTGAATATGACATGATCCACATCCATAACAGTGGATACCAATTTTACCGATCGTGCAGGCCGTATTTGCGCATTACTCCAAACTGCTACTTTTCGAGGGCTTTGTGCGAGCACATAGTCCGCACAATGTACGTATGGGCCATAAACACTTTTATAAATATTCAGTATTACGGTACCACATATGTTTGTTTATTGGTTCACCCAGTTGTCGCACTGGTATCTACATAAAACAATCCAATCTGAGAAAACTGTACCACATATTTTGTAAATGGCAGTGATTGTATAGATGACGCATATCATAATGGGAATACTGTCCCGGGTAAACTTAGTTGTTTTTACAGGGCCGCCGGAAGACAGATATTTGAAACATTTGCGCTTATATGGGAAGCAACATATAAACTTACAGGTATGCCCATCAGCGTTTCGCAAAGGATGTTTGTTCTTGTTTTATGTAGTTTGCGATTGCTACTAATCACACTGTTTAGCAGCTCATCTTATTGCTTAAACTTATACTGTTCATGCTCGCTGGAGACAGAGGTTACTGTTGATGTGTTGATAATCAGTAAACATAGAACAGGAAATCTAATGCAGTGCGTCTCGCTGGCCGAACAATTGTTGTAATGTCAAAAATTTTTCGTTCACAGGTTTCGACCGCAAGTGGATTTCGATAGCTTTCTATAGGCACGAGGTTGAAATTGAAATCCGTTTGCATCCAGATCTACTGGAAACCCTTTTTGAGTCGTACAACAGCTATGATGAGGTTCTTCAGTACTTGGAACTGCTCACAGCTGGTAGCATGTTTCCGCATTGCGAGAGTTCAAAATGTGCAGAATACAAGTGCCAGTTCTTTTACATCCTCAACGGGTTTTGGACAATTTCGTTCCCCCATTGTGCCGCTAAAGTGAAGGTAAGCTCCGTGAACTCTATTATATGCTGTAAATCTAGCCAGCGGTTGATTAAATTTTTAACGTGACAACAGCCCGCGTTAATAAGCGGTTTTCGGTTAGATAATCAGTCATAGTCCTGAATAATTACGTCTGTTATACTGCGTGTTTCAGAACGTTTTGACAAATTTCCCGCACGTTAATTTGCCAAATGTATGCCCGAGACAACCCGTACCGAATTCGCATTACTGCGCGAAGCACAATGAACTCGAAATCCGCAGCACTGCACAACTGAGCTCGACATTTGTCCAAACGTCCTTTGCGATCCCTGGTAGGGAAACCTGGACGCACGTGGCTTGTCAAAGGTGACATCATCACAATATTCATGCGTTTTGCAGGTTTGTCCAGCTTTCTCGGCTCGGTTACTGCTGTAGGGGATCTGCGCTGTGGTGATCTTGACGAAACAGCATCCTGTCGGAAAAACATTGGAGAGCCACAAAAACTGGACGATACCCAGCAGCAAGACCATTCCCCCAAATCGCGTGGATATCTGGTTGTAGTTAAACCATGTGGACAGATTTGCTCCGCTTCTCCGATTTATAGGTGAGCAAAGAGTTTTTCGTTATAGAGGCGAATAGCGCCTTATGTAAGCAGTGAGACAGAATATTAATTCATTATGCAACCACGGGGCATGGAATCGTTCTGTTGCACATCCACCTTTCTGTCGAGTGGTGGCATCGGTCAGACTAGGACATAGTTGCAAGTTCAGATGGTATATCCAGGTTTACGTTCACTTTTTGCTGTACGTTTATATATATGTAGCAAGTATACACAAAATGTTATTCGCAGATCCGAATCTCCATCCCAAGTCTTCCTGATCGCTGTTTCCCTCCTAATTTCTGAGCTGCGGCGGTCTGGAATGAGCATGGATCAATGGCACAAGATCGTGTTTATTTATGACAACATGTGCAACTTAAATCGGCTGCGAGCAGCTCAGGAGCCACTACCAATAGAAGGGCATTATGCGAACGCATGGTTAAGTGTGCTGAAGGTCATCGACAGATTCCACTTGTCCAATCATACCAGACCGGAATGCTCCACGACATACCACCCAAAAAGGATTCGAGAAATCCATACTGATTTGACGAAGACCAACACCAGCGCAGCTGAGCAAACGTTTGCCTGGTTTCGTCGGTTTGAGCCAGTTTTAAACCGTATACCCCGAGACAGGCAGGTTTTCTATATTCGGCGCCTTTCTGCGCGCCGAAACAGCTTTCTCGCTACAAATGCGTACGCCTTCGATGATTTGGTTGATTTTCCTGACAATATGTTGGATTAGTATACTGTACAATGTCATGATAGCGGCACTTTCGTAATTTGGCAGTTATCCCCGCGCTGTTGTAAAGGCGGTGGTGTTTGAGAAATTACTTGTTTGGCTTGTCATGTTCTGCATTTTTCAACTGCTTAATAAAAGCAACCAAATACGGAAATAAAGAAACTATTTTCATTATGGAGACCACACCTTATAAAAGGGAAGTTCAGCTATCCTGGGGCGTGATGAACAGTACTCTAGTTTACGATGCCAACCAGCCAAACACTTTTACGTGCTTAGGGAAGACTGTTCTATGGCACCAGCCTAAACTTTGTCGATTTTACGACGATTAAAATGTACTTGAAATTTGTCGATTTTGCCAAGCTTTTGTGTATCCTTTGGTTGGCGTGGGGAAATCCCCTTGAAAATTTTTTCCGGTGGCAGGCGTTCGTTTTTTGTCCTTTATAATACATAGATGTCATTTTGTCACTAATGACATAATGACTACACTGAGACAAAGTATGCTGTAGAGGAGTACTACTGTAGAATACATTACCCTTATCGTTATACAGATGTCATTTTGTCATTAATGACATAATGACTGCACTGAGATCAAGTACGCTGTAGAGGAG
Source organism: Paramacrobiotus richtersi (assembly GCA_034698045.1). Lineage (NCBI taxonomy): Eukaryota > Metazoa > Tardigrada > Eutardigrada > Parachela > Macrobiotidae > Paramacrobiotus > Paramacrobiotus richtersi. The sequence goes on from JAQGAU010002131.1 coordinate 10,275, forward strand.
TACTACTGTAGAATACATTACCCTTATCGTTATGCAGATGTCATTTTGTCATTAATGACATAATGACTACACTGAGACAAAGTATGCTGTAGAGGAGTACTAGAATATATTACCTTTATCGTTATACAGATGTCATTTTGTCATTAATGACATAATGACTACACTGACAATTGTGAGATAAAGTATGCAGTAGAGGAGTACTAGATTACATTACCCTTATCGTTATACTGATGTCATTTTGTCATTAATGACATAATGACATAGTGACGCGGCTAACGCAGCACTTGGGCCAAATCGCTTGGGCCAAAACTCGCCAGTACACGAGCTCTCCAACTGATGCTGTTCGCATCCAGAATGTGGTTGATCTGCACAGCTGAATAGCATCTAATGCTGGAAAGAAAAAGTACAGCAGTTAGCACCGACAAAGAAACGTACAGGTTGGAAGTTCCCATGTTATTACAGTGCCACTACACATGTGCACAGTTTCCATAGGAAAACTAAAACTTAATGGCAAGGTGTTGAAGTTAAAAATAGCTACGACAATTTCTATACACGTGTACCGTACCACCCGTGCCGTATATACAGTGTAAATTATATAGATAAGGCCGTAACTCAAAGGCGGACGAAACTAGATGCTTTTCTGGATAACGACAGTACTGACCAAAGTGGCTGTAGCGGATTGCTCGATAAGGCCAACCCAGTTTATTTTGTCGCTACTGCATGACCGTGAGATCGGGAGCCCAACCTACTGTATCTGTCATGTAATTTACCACCGCGGCGTACATGATTATACAAACACCGCTTTGCAAAAGCATTTTTCAGCCAGTCGTCATTTCTTAACCGTGCACACCAAGCAAAGAGGCAAAAAATGCATTATACAAGAAATGGGGTGGCAATTTTAGCCGCTGTTTTGATCGTACTAGTGTCATGCTGCAGTGGAATTCCATCCGTAAAAGATTGTAAGCAACCTATTGATATCTGTTGTAACACTAAATCCAAGTACTCGAGTCGAATGTCTCGCTTCGGTTCTCCAAAACATGCAAATGATTGACAGGGTATCTCGACAAACACTGCAGGATACCGTTGAAGTTTCCTTGTCCAACGGGAAATGAAGCGTCTGGTGCTGCGCGTCTAACATTCCGCCAGATACCACAGGGCAACTGCAGCATTCAAATTGCTTTGCCACCCAGATGTCGCGTCATGCTCTCTCTGTACCTAAATTTTCAGTAAGTGGCATAACCAAACACTTTTTCTGTAGCTGAAACAAAATAGAGCGCAGGAAGCGCAACTACGTATGTATAAGCTTACGAATTTGGCGTAACAAACAAACAGTACAAAGTGCGATATGTAGCAGCCTTAATCGTTAGGTAACAACCGACCTACATCAAACTTTCTTTCGTTTCCTCCAGGATTGTTCAGCTTGCGAACACCCAGATGATGGAAGTATTTGATACGACAAACAACACACGGAGACTCGCTAAACGTCTCATGGGGAGAGTGTCAAAACCGGAAACTAAAGGCATTTCATCGGTCGCTCACTATTTATCTGTCTTTCATCACAGTCCTTCTGTGATAATTTCGTTCGAAAACCGAGGACCGCCCGTTCAGCAAAGAAGTGATAGAGTAGTCATTGATTTGACAACGGTTTCCAGTAAGTACTGATGTAAAGATCCGAAAGTGGAAAAAATGGAAACTCAGCTAGTGAAGAGTCGTAATAGCAAACTTTGCTGTAGGGGATCCCTCCGGTGATCTGACTCAGTGCGAGCAGCTGGGTGGCTATGTTCCGGAAACGATGTGCCGTCGTGGATCAAATCGCATAACCTGTCCGGTAGTATACAGCGCTCGACTCGGTTTCGAGCTCATGGAGCAGTTAAAACCGTGTGATAAATAAACATCAGTTACACTAGCATGGACTGTCAAGGGGAACAGTCCAGAACCAGAAGAACCAACAACCGAATCTGCTGTAAAGGGTCCCGCGGCCGCGGTTTCAGCGACCATTCCTGTTCGTGTTAGTGATTTGAACAATGATCATGGTTGTTTTTTAATGTTTGAGACTGCAACTTTGATTACCGGCGCCGCCTTTTGCTTATGTAGTGGGCATTTGCCAAATAACTCGATTATCTGCTGGCCTGCAAAGCAACCTACTCTTTGCCTTGATGATTAAATTCTGCCATGTGAATTGATGGCGTGGAATCAAATTATTGTAGTAATCGGAACAGTAGTGGATAACTGCGGAATTTGGTTTGAATAAATGAAAGTGAAACACGATTTCATTTCATGCAGCATCGAATTAGGCATACTTGTATCCAAAACAACTTTATAACGCTTCCGACACTCCACGTGAAAGCGACCCCAAGCTGAAGCTCCAAACCCCGCCGCTATCACCAGACAAGTCGAACGGGTCACAACTGCTTGTGCGCGGCAATTCATCCAACTCCTGACGCTTTAGCGAAAGTAATCATCTCGGCCTCGGGGAGATTTGAGCGAACCGACCGATCTCGGCTACAACCAGAATCGAGTGGCGGGCGGGCGAGGCCTGGAAGACTCTGAGCTCCGATAATTTCGATTAAACTTTTGATAGGAAACATTTTCTTTGTTTGAGTGACGCTTTCGACTCCTGCAATTTTTTCCCCCTTAAAACTGGTGAAAAAACCTTTATTTCGCTTTTCGTGGGTTTCTTAACGGGCGGTGGCCGTTTCTCGTTGCTGGCCGGAAGGCGAGGACAACCCAGAATTTGCCAAGCCAGCGATAAACGGGGAACGACCCTTGGGTTTGAATCGTTTGATTGCCGAAATGTCGTTCGATTTCAAATATGGGCCGTGCGGATCATAACTGCTGTGTTTTTTGAATCTGTGAAATATTTTTTTAAATTTAAGCAACTTTAAAATAACTACTGTTGTAAGGGGACATTTTAAAAAACACCAGATTATTATTATAATCTCGAGCAATTTAACCGATCAATCCATCAATGCCGGCAGGAAACTGCCAAGATGGTTCTATTAAATCCCTAGATATTCTTATACCTCGATAATCTACATTACTGGCAGAGTATCGAAGAAATATCGAATCTGTGTTATACTCAGATAATTAAAATGGCTGCATGCCGTCTTCTTTTTTTGGTGTTTGCATTAATTGTTCATATAATGGAAAGTTTCGCGCATCATTTCTTATTTGACACCCATATTATTTAAACTGGTATCAGAAAACAAGGTAACCAAATCAAACGACAAATACTTATGTACATTTGTGTACATACTAACAGCAAAATTAGTAATTCATATTCCGCTCGTGGTTGACCTACAGCCAGCAGATAATGTCGTTTATGTCAGGTACAGCGTGATGCTGCTCATACTGTATATTCATCGCGCAGAAATTATTAACTTGATGACACGTTTTATCTTTGATGCTCTTTATATATCGGTTTATTGTGATTAAAGCACAGATTTGCTTGTTAGAACAAAAAATGGATCATTTTATTTTCATTCGGTTTACAGCGCCCCACGGGTAGAAACCCTTTGGAGAATACAATATTTTAGGATGATCAGAATAGCGTCAGTTATCGTTGCCGACAGTGCTCCGTTCTGAACTCTTGAATAATCTTCCCTTTTGATCGAAAAAAAATCTCGCCAATTTCCACATCAGTAGTGGGAAAGAACTTCCCGAGATATGGGCTGTTGGGTTTAACGTAATAAAAGTAATCCTCCCGGACAAAATTGGGATCCGCTTCATATCGATACGCTTCCATGGTTATGGCCGTCAACTTCAAGTCTTGGTTATGGATTTTATGCGTCTGGTACATATCCGACTTCATACAGGTGATATTCCCGGAGTGAAACGTTTCCGATTTAACAAACACCGGCTTCTCAAAACTCCCATCAACGATGGGATTGTACCACGCGAATTTCAGCGATCCTTGGAGGACTCTAATTACAGCAGTCGCGTCGCCGTGGTTATGCACCGGACTATAATGCCCAGGTGGCCAAATCTCTAACACCATCTCCTGGCCCGGAGCACCATAGCCCGGTGGGCTGGTAATGCGGATGTAGCTCGACTGGGAGCTCCCTGCACCCAATGGTTGTTTCATTTTGAGGTTAGTATTCAGGGTGCAGCCTTCCGTGTTCAGTGAATAGTTGATAGCGGCGTGTGACAGGCCGAATGCAGTGACATCCTGGAGAACAACAGATAAACTATGGGATTCTGATTCACTCTGACAAAACTTTTCCCATTCTTCTCTGAAGAATTTTTCGGTTTGGAGAATTTTTTTTACGCGTGAAGCTTTTATCCGAATTTTTAAATTCTGAGGCTGGTGGGACGGAACGGAAACCTTTTTTGTTGCCGGCCCAGCTTGCGGCGAGATTTCTCGCCTCTCGCCCTTCTTCGATCGAACAGACATCGATCGCTGCCATTGCTGGTGGGCTAACGTTTCCCACATGATGGGATGGTCAGCAACTAGCACCTAATCTGCTGTTCGTGTCCGGTAGTACTGTCTGCATGGTGGACATTTTTGACTTTAAACCGGCAACACCGTCCGGAGAACAAAAATTTGCTAGGCGTAAATTTTCCCCACCGAAAAAAGCTTTCTTTCCCAGTGTTGCACCTGCATTAGGGAGACCAGTCAAAAGTTCATCCGGGCGGGGGCTCTGACGAAACTGCCGACTGAAGCTGACTGCTTGATGGTCTCCAGTAAAAGCGCCCGGACGACAGTGATTGTTCGATGGTATCTGGCAAAAGCGTCAGGGGCTCAGTGACTGTCTACGGGGCTCAGGCAAAAGGGTCCAAGTGACTTTTAGATTGGTCTCCTTAGTGTACGCAAATCCTCTGGAGAAAAAATTTTGGGTGGCACAACTTTCGCCGGACGGAAGGTTCGTCCTCTGGACAGTTTTGCTTGCTCATGGGCAAAACGTGTCCGCCGGACGGTTTCACCGGTCATATGCTTGTGCCCTGCGCCATGTGCGATCACGAATTACGTCGGCTTCCGCCATATTGTCCTCTTGGACATTATCCGCGTCCCAGAATTCTTGTCTGAACTTCAGACTCTGAAGTCATGCTTCCCTATTATTCTAGTCAGATAACCTTTACAAGCTAACTATACAGGGATTACAAAGAGCACAACAACTGTTCCCAGCTGTTTTGCAACAGTCGTCAGCCATCCGGACGCGAAATTAACCTTTTTGCCATGTACAGGGTAATCTGATACGTTGTATCTTTTTACGCGTTTGGGCATCGAAATTTCGAATATACAAAGGGAAACGAGCTAACTCTAGCCCTTATAAATAGCAAAAAAGAGGTGAGACAGCTCGGGTACTGCAACGCAACGGTGGTGTGATACTGCGACTACAACAACGCATAACACTGGCTGCTTTACTGCGTATTTATTCCGAGTGATAGCATCTTTTCTCTTCCCGAACTTTGCCTCGCTGTGTGCAATTGGTCCACGTCTTTTCAGTGCTTGGTATTTTATCTGCAAAATTTCTTATAACCGTCGGCATTAGCCAAACGTGTAAGTGTCTATCCCATTGTGTACTCGGCCCCGACATAATGGACGCACAAATGCGGCAAGGTAGGGCGATGAATCAGACATTGTCCCGGATCTTTATCCCTTTGTTTGGAGTGCTTATACGACTCCATCCATTCTCGCCTGTGGAACCGGAAGACATCGGCTGCAGTCGTCCACCGGAATTCAACAGGGCGATCCACTGGGCCCATTTTTGTACTGTCTGACGGCACACTCCATGGTGAGCAACCTGGACTTGGAATTGGGGGCATGGTATTTAGACGACGGGGCACTAGCGGGAACAGTGGAACAAGTAGCTGTAGCGCTTCTCTCCATAATAAAAGAAGGAGCAGCTGTCGGGCTAGAACTGAATCCAGCCAAGTGTGAGATTTTTCTATTGGGAGGCACGGATGAAGAACGCCATGACATTATGACTAGGCTCCACTCTATTGCTCCTGGGGCAGTGGTTATGGAGCCCAAAACGGTAAATCTTTTGGGCGCTCCTTTAACTGACGAAGCTCTGTCCGTGTGTTTGGAGGAAAAGACTGCAGCTTTGAAGACGTTCTTAGGTCGACTCATGATGATCAGCTCACATCACGCATTTTATTTGTTACGCCACTGCTTCGCGCTACCGAAACTGATGTATACGTTACGCTGCAGTCCGTGTTGGAAAGTACCGGAGTTGTTGGAAGAGTTCGACGAACTGCTGCGGGTGGCGATGGAAACTATTACCAACACCGAAATGGTTGCGGCT